>JAQIXG010001251.1:0-23321 GCA_034700105.1 Oconnorella tubifera
CCTGTCAATCAAGTTAGAACCGGCATATATACACTACTGCTGTATTTCAATCGGATTTATGAAGCTATTGGATTGGAGCGAAACTTGGCAATTGAATATAGCCCTAAATAAAAGTGGATCTTTATTAATAGGGTAATGATTCAGTCAGTGGCGTAACTGACTGAATGGTACTGCTACCACGGTAGTTACTGACTGAATCATTACCCTATTAATAAAGATCCACTTTTATTTAGGGCTATATTCAATTGCCAAGTTTCCGGGCCCGGGCGTGTTGGGGGGCCAGGCCCATCGGGCCGACCCAAAAGAAAAGAAAATCAGAGAAATTATCAGCCTACAATTAAAATGAAAGTAAATATTCTAGTTACAATTCAACTTTCACAATGTAGTGAAAGTCTGCCAAAAAAAGATTTATGATTAAACAAAAGGTCATCACTGTCGCAACTGAATTTATGTTGGTATTTTTTGGAGGAAAATCAACAAATTTGAAATTCTGAACTTAAAATGTAATGGGCCTTCGCACAAAAACTTGCTGTGGGCCAGTGGTCAGATAGTTACGCCACTGGATTCAGTACCATTACTTGAAGTAAATGGGATAAATTTAACGGCATTTGTAACAGTGCGAGAGACCTTGGTGTTTTGGTCGATAAAAATCTTGACTTTTCGAAACATATTTCTGAGGTTGCAACAGAATCGAAACAAAGAATCTATTTAATTTTTAAATTTTTTAATAACCGTAACGTAAAACTAACTGCTTTTACTTTTTTAACTTATATTATACCCCTTCTGGAATATTATTTTCCTGTGTGGACACCATATAATTTAAGCTATATTCACTTGCTTGAAAATGGGCAAAGATCGTTTACAAGCAAATTAGAAGGTCTTAAAAATTTAAGTTATATGAAAAGATTAGAGTTGTGTAACCTACCGAGATTAGAAATGAGACCATTGAGAGCAGATTTACTTTTATGCTATAAGATTGTCCATCAACTTATTACGTTTGATTTTAATGATTTTTACCTTTTGATCGCAATAGGTATAATACTAGAAGTCATACACTTAAATTAATCATTTCTTTTACCAAAAACACGTTAAGAAAGAACTTTTTGCAATACGAATAGTTCCCTTATGGAATAATCTTCCTGAAAAAATCGTAACTCAATCTTGTGCTCTCTTTAAAAAATATTTAAATCAAGTCGATCTTAACCCATTTATGCTACGTGAGTTAGTTTCAATAAAAGTTTTTTCTTTCTTTTTGTAATAGCAAAGATATTTTGTAAGACCAATAATAATAGTTTAAAATAAGAGTTAAACGTGTTACAATTGTATATTGGCCTGCTGTTGTACAATCTAAGTTATTAATTTGCAAAAATATATATTTATATATATAAAATAATTATATATTGTACAACTACGACAATGCGTGTTTACAAAACGACTGAAGTAGAATTAAGAAGAATAAAATTTAATGAAGATGCTAAAAGTAATGTTCAATTTAAAACATTTTATACGAAAGGTTGCTGTTTAAGTTACGTTGACCGAAACCGGAACATTTTACCAAAACCGGGACATTTATAGGGTTTTGCCGACATTTCCCGGCAGCCGGGACAAGTTGCTTAAAATCGGGACTGTCCCGGGAAAACCGGGACGTCTGGTCATCCTAATATAATATGATTTAATATAATATAAAATATATCAAATATTTCACTGTAATTACAGCGAAATATTTGAAACTAATTTACATTTAGGCGAAAAGTGATAATTTTAGTCAAAACGATCAAAAAACTAACGAACAGAAGGTTGAATAATATAATGTTATACACTTTACATATCTTTGGAGAAGAATTGTGTCGATTTTTTGTGCTAGAAGAATTTTTGATTTGGAAGAGCAATATAAAAAATGTCTGCATGCAACAAAATTTCTAAAAGTTATAATGAAACAATTATCGATTGCATCAATTCTTTTGATGTGTTTTGAATCGTGTCAATAATTGTATAAAAAATTGATAACCTATAATAGGTGTGAGGGGCTGATCTCATAAATGTAAAAATTTACTTCAAAAGATTTCTGCCGCAAACTTTTTAACAGATATTATATTATAAAATATAACAAAATATCATAGCATTCATATAAAGGCTGACTGAATTTTTTTTTGTACATTGTAAAACATAGCCTCTTAGCGACTTTGCGATATCTAAAACCAAAAATAAATATTTTTTCTCAACATTTTGTCAGTTTGTAGAGGAGGAAATTCGACATCGAAGTAGAAAAATTCACTGATATCTCAATTTGTTGAAATTTTATGATCTTTATACGAATAAACTTCAAATTTAAATTTAACGAAGCTCTATAGTAGAGCAGTCTCGTAATTTTGTGATTTTTGGCAAATAATTTGCTGATTTTTTAAAAAAAAATGGTAATTTTCTGAGCACCGTATCTGTAGATAAAGTAGGTCGCAAAATTATCCTCTGTCTGTTCTTATCTGAGACTACAATCTCTTTTTTGTTGACGATAAGGCTGTATTCATGAAGTTTTTTGACAAATCAGTGCAAACCTTTTGCTCATCTGTTTTCATTCTGTAGTGACTTTTAACTATGATGTAGGCTGATAATATTTTGCAGAGATTTCCTCATGGTCCTGGTAGTCTCAATGGTTGATATTAGACAAATATTTCACAAGTATTTGCCTCTTTTAATTAGGCAATTTCCAAACATTAACAATCTTGAAAATGTTGGCTTTATATAAATTGAAATTTAAATAAGTGAAGTTTTTTCGTATTGTTTCGTAGTGAAGTTTTTTCGAACGAATTGAGACATCAAAGTGAAATATTGTAGTTAGATGACATTGTGAAATTTCCTCCTCTACAAAATGACGAAATTTTCGTCAGTTTGTTAAAAAAAAGTCGCTAGGTGGATATTTTTTGGTGCACCATTTAGACACATATGGTTTCTGAAATTCTATTTCAAACTGTTATGTTTTTTTATAAATTTTTCCCAACCTAAACCGGATATTAGGCCTAAATCTAAATATTATCTATTTTTTTTTATTTTATATAATATGAATATTTATCTATTTTTTGTACCCTCTATGCGACCTTATGGCTGCTAGTAGCCGAGTGGTCGGCCTATATGACATTGAGGAGCCGAAGAATAAAATAAGTAGTCTTCTACGCTATTTGAGTCAATTCTGAAAACTTTGTTTTATAAAACAATTGTCAGTAACTGTTGTCAAGATTCTTATTCCTCTTCCACACATATAATTGTAAACATGGATTTGTGCGAGCCACCCCCCCCCTGGACGTTAAAAATTCCGACTGCAACTTCTTTTTGTGTTTGAGAATTGCTTATAGCAATGTAGGGTAATATGTGATCGGTGTAGGGTAAAATTTTTAAAGCCTATTATAGAGTATAATTAGACTTAAAATAATGATTGCAATACATTTTTATGGTAGCCTACACATTGTAGATTGAATGCTTGATGAATTCTTTCATAAGCCTATTGTTTTCGTTTTCAAAATAATTAGCTTACAAAGTAAGCATTATAAGCAATAGTTATAACCATTGGCGTAAAGAATTCCTCTATGCTTATGATTGCAGAAATATATTACGATTGATAATAAATTATGAAATTTGTGAATGTGTTTCGGATACAAAAATGCTGTACCGATATTGATACCATCATACCGATATCGGCACCGATATACCGATGCCGATAACACTGGCATTATTTATTCAATCTTTTTTTAAACAACCCCACTTGTTATGAGATGGCTTCGCCACGGGTTATAGCCACAGTGGTTATAACAGCCACTAATAACTACACACTTACAGTATGTGCCTATAGGCCTATTATATATAAAAAAATAGGCCCAAATTTACTGTTACTGCATGTATGTTATATTTCACTACTATCTATAGGAATTATTTAATTTTAAATACTGTAATATAAGAAGCCCCAGGTTAACAATATAATATTAAAATACTAGCATAACATAATAAGCCTACTTAAAATACTAAAACCTAGTTCGCGCTAATAAATATTGAGAAATAAGCTCGCAAACTTTCTGCCTGGTGTTTTTTAATAAACAAAAATCTTCCATGACGTTATCAAAAAAGAGTTCGTACACGAGAGTTACTTTTTGCTTTCATAACGTCGTAGTAGCGAAACTTAATAAACGTGAATGAAAAACTAATCAACTATTGAGAAATTATACAAAATTATATAATCCTCTGAGAGACAATGATAATACTGACTGTTTTCTTGATTGCATGTTGCTCAAATTTATTTCATGTTTATTTATAATGCATGTCTTTAATTTTAATAGCGTATAAAAAGTACGAAGCAGTAAAGAAATACAAAATATAATTTAATTAAATAAATAAATAAATATATATATATATATATATACGAGATTTTATTTATTTTGTTTAATTGACGCTTTGTCATTACTTTTTATTTGGCCTTTCGAATAAATAGATAAATAATGAGCGATAATTGAAGGAATCCTTATTTACTTACGTGCTTGAAGCTATTTAACGTAACTTAATTTTATTTAACGTGTATTATGGACTGGCTTGCTTAATTTACGTGATTTCTCTCTAAATTTCTAATTCGTTTAAATTTCATTAATATTTAAAGATACAGATCTAAGTTAACCACTTAACCAAGTCACATTAACTTAATTCATATAATTAAGTTATTACAATTTCAGTAAATGCTTTGTAATTTGAACAAGCATTAAGTATTTAAACATTCAGTTTAAGTAAAAGGAACATTAAGTAACAAATAAACTTTGATATTTTTTGCTTAGTCTGGGTTGTTAATCCGCAGGGGTCCCATCGGAACTCAATATAATGCTATATACCGTTGGATTCGTCTCGGCGAGGGTTACAAGAATATCCAAAAATTTCTTGTCGCAAATAAAAACTGACCGAGTTATTGACAAAAGAGTGAAAAATATTAACATTTTTATGAATTATAACAAATTCTGCATGTTGCTTGTTTACTCCAAATAGATGAATAATATGCAGTTGTTGCGATGTTTATTAATATAATAACAGTTTCTTTAAATTTTTATTTTTTTTTAATTTTAAAAAAAATTAAAAATTATTGTTTATATTTTGCACGTTTCACCGCCAATATTGATTTTAATCATTTCTGTTTCCTATTTTAAGTAAACAAGTACCTTTCTGTACAGTTTTAACATTATAAATATGTATACAAAATTTTGATGTTAGTTTTTGAATTTAATTATTTTGTAATACTTAAAGAATTTTTTTAATGAGACTTGATACATTGGTGTATAAGTTGATGAAGATTATATTTTTCTTTTTAAAATTTTAAAATACTTTGTACTTTTCTTGTAATTAATTCTTAAAAATTATTTTTGTTTTTCACTATTTTGCTTATAACTCGGTTAGTTTTTATTTGCGACAAGAAATTTTTAGATATTCTTGTAGCCCTCGCCAAGACGAATCCAACGGTATATAACATTATACTGAGTCCCGATGGGACCCATGCGCAATAAAAACCTTAGTCTCATTTAATTAATGATTAAACAGACAAGATGACCCGCTGGGCTCGGGGGGGTACTGCTAATAAAAAGAAGCCTCTGGAAGCGACTGACTGGAAGGCATTGAAGGCTGCAGGCCCCATAAAGTCTGGTCATGAATATGTGCAAAGTGCTAAGACTAGCACACAACTTATTCCTGGTACTTCTAGTGGTATGACTCTATCAAAAAAGACTGTCTAAAAACTAAAAACTGTCTTCTTTAACATCACACAGTTCAAGTTGTATGAGTGAAGAGTTTTTGTAATCATGAATCAAGAGTGGCTCTTATTTGACTCAGTGAACTGAGTTAAATAAGAGCCAAGTGTTCACTCATCACTTGGTTTCTACACATACAAGTACACTATATTATGTGGTCCCATCAAATCGGCTCCGACTGCTAGTCTTTAGGGTTATGGTTGGAGTTATTTTCAGGTTTAGGATGGAAGTTATGGTTAGGATTAGATTTTGGGTTAAATCTATTGTTTGTTTGAGGTATGGTTGATAAATGAATTGACTGGGTTGCTTTGTCGGGTTAATGAATTGGGTTTCGATATGTCAGGGTACCTGATATTAATATAATCTTTGTCTTTGATATTGTGATGATAGAATTGGGATTTTATAAAGCTTAATCAATGTTTGTCACTAAATGGTATTTTTGGTGCTCATGTGACGCCGATCAACTAAGAAATAAACTATAGGTTTATAGCTATAAACCTATAGTTTATAGCTAGAAACCTATTTTGTTTTTTCCATGAACCTTTAGCAACAAATATCATTAACAAAGTATAATTCTCTTACTTATAAACTATGCTTGAATTATTCTTTATTTAAACATTCTTTTAAAAATAATTATCGAATATTTAAATAATCCCAAAAGTACTGTTATTAGATATTTTCTTTCTTTTATTTATAAATTAAATTTCTTTTTTCACTACAAGCTACGAGCAGTACTAAGAAACGAAAACGCAGCAATGACACAAAAGAAACAGAAACACTCGCTAAAAAGGAAAGAAAACAAAATGTATCGTCTATTGCTGACTATGAAACGACGAGTCAGTCTCAAAGTGCCCCAAGCAAGAAAGTGATAGACTTTCTCGATGAGTTGGACTCACTGAGAGATGATGATGATAAAGAGACGGGTGGACTGAAGGACAAAGTGAAACTGTTGGAGTATATAAAGAAAGACGATAGAAGAGAAACAAGAAGAGTGAAGCGCATTGAAAACCGGAGGAATTCTAGAGTAAATACTATATTTAATTGTCAAATTGACTCGTGTACTTTGTTTATTTATTTTAATGAATCAATTTATTTATTTATTTATTTATTAACTGATATAATGATGAGTCTAGGTGTAGTTGAAGACATGTATGATGAATATAGTATCTGCTATAAAGTACATTACCATGTTATACAATAAAGTACATTACCATGTTATACAATAATTTGTATAACATGATAATTTTGCTCTATTACATTACTTTTACCAATATGTGCCACAGGAGGGTTAGGGGTAATCTTCTATTTTAGCGTATTTAATTATTTCGTCAAAATGGCTATCCTATTTTAGCGTATTTAATTAAATGTATGTGCTATAGTAATTATTTTTTAAATGGCACGAATTTAAAAGCATTAGGGTTAGGGTTTAGGGTTAGGGTTAGTCGTTACACTCGTGTCATAGTCATTAAACTATGTTTTTATTCGGTTTAGTATGCTTTATAATTAAATACGCTATTACATTTGGCCTTTTGTGAAAAATAATTAAATACGCTAAAATAGAAGATTACCGGGTTAGGATTACGCTTAGAGTAGACTAAATATCGGTAGACGTATTGTCATAGACCAAATGTCATTGAATCTTTGTACACAATAATACATGTCAGCGAAAATATTATCAGTCAGACTGGACTTGAATCCTGATCTAGCGTGTTGATTTACTGGAAATTTTATTTACTTCAATTTTTACTAGCAATTTTAGTAATAGTTGCAATTATTGCTCTTTGTTAATTTTCTTCAATTTGCTACTTTTTAATTTTTTAATTACTATTGTATTTTGTAGGTTTGTTTCAACTGTCGCCAGCCGGGACATGATCTTGCTTCCTGCCCCAATGTAACGCGAGACGTTGAGCAGGGCACTGGTATATGCTTTAAATGCGGGTCCACTGAGCATACCATGGCACAATGCAAGGCACAAGTGCCCCGTGGTACGCCTTAACTCGCTTTCATGAAATGTTTATATTAAAAAGCATAATAGCAGAGTTGTATTATTTAAATGAAAAGCTGATAGCTTCTTATTTAAATATTTCAACTCTAGTGTAGCATTTTATAGTTATGACTTTAATGAAATTTTATAGTTTTTTATTCTAATTGTTTTATTACATTGTCTTATTATGATTATTTATTCTTTGTATAAATTTTAATGACATGCAATATATAATCAATTAGCAGGATGACGTTAAGTGATAACTTAATGTATTGGCTTCTAAATTTGTAAACAAATACAGTTTTACAGAAAATGTAATTCTTTTAGATTCTAGTTTTGAGATTGGATCGTTTTGTTGACAATTTTGAAATTTATATTTGCTCTTTTTTTTTAGGTAAACTTCCGTTTGCTAAATGTTTTATTTGTAAAGAGATTGGACATCTATCTAAGTCTTGTCCTGATAATCCAAGAGGGCTTTATCCTAACGGTACGTATCTTTATTACACGTTAAATATAATTTACGTTAAACGTCTTGATTGCCGTATTATACGAACGATGTCTCAGACGTAGCTGTCAATTTAAGCATCTTACTAAATGATGCAGCAAGTTAGAGAAATAGTGAGCTGTCCGGGATTTGAACCTGGACATATTGTGTCTGAGTCCAGCACTTTAACCGTTTCTCCAATAAGTCTTTTGATGTTAAGCGTTTTACTAAAGGCTACAGAGAGTTAGCGACATATTGTAAATTCATGGGAATCAAATCCGGATCTGTTGCGTTTAAGTCGTGTGTTTTATATGCTTTGCCAGGAAACTTTGACAAAAGTGTATGTAATACTCTGTGTAAATTTAATAAATATGATATATCGGTTCTCAGTTTATCCCTTGAAGATTATATTAACATTCACTAGTCGCTTGATTTCTGCAATCCAAGTTTACAATATCGTCATCAACTATGACTTTATGTTGTGTTGCTTGTGAAGTATTATAAATATATCATTGTTTGTAACTAAGTACTTCTAAGATATTATACTCTAGTAATGTTTTTGTTGCATTTTTATACATCTGCAGATGATACTGAGAATGTTTAAAGTCCATTCCAAGAATGTTTAATTTAAATTTTGCGTATTTTTTAGGCGGTTGTTGTAGGATTTGTGAATCTGTTGAACATTTTAAAAAAGACTGTCCGGAGCTGCAAAAACAACAAGGTATATTTGATGTTTTATATTTAAACTATTTTGTGTTAGTTATAAATTATTAATTTGGTGTAGCTTATTCTCTCTTGCTCATATAATACCTAAAATGTGATAAAAGCATCCTTATTGCTTTCCTTATATCCATCATTTACCACTTTTATAACTAATTTTGGTCTTGATTTCATGAATATAGTCTTGGACATTACTATTTCGAAGGAACATCGTATCATGGACTGCGTTTGCTAATCAAGCATTCAGTTTTGAGTTTGAAACATTGATATATTTTTGAGTTTATATTATACGGATTGAATGTCAATATTGTTTAATTAAGTCGATGTCATTGCGAAAATGTGACGTAATAAATTACAAAAAATCTTTCCCATCATATGTGATGTTTTATATGCGATGTTTTACTCTGATAATTTTTTTTAATAATATGTTTCTTATATTCGTGTAATTTTAATCGACTAATTATTCAGGCATACAAGATGTAAAGCTACCAAAGATAAACTGGCATTCAAGTTTAGACTCGGATGATGGGACGCAGCAGATAGCAAAACGTGATGTAGTTACTGCCGTGAAAACAAAAGCTAAAGTTGTACAGTTTTAATAATCCTAACACTCGCAAAATATATTCTTTTATTAAATTTATTATTAAAACTGCTAAAAAATAAAATTATATTAAACAAAATTATGAAAGTTAAAATTATAAAAGGCTGGACTAAAATAATAAAACTATTGTGTGTACTTTATGTTGATCTGTACTTGTAGTGTTAACTACAGATACTACAGGTAGCGATAACTGTAATCATTTAACTGTTATCATTTATATATCATCAATCTATCTATATTAGTTATATTTATTGAGTAATTATATGCATTGGCTTAAAGAGTCATTTCTTTCTATCCTTTAGTTGAACAGAATGTGATGATTATTGAAGCTTTGAGGTTATTCAATTCTGAATTTATTAAGTTTAGATAGATGCTCTTATAACAGTCAAAGCTTTTGCAGTTTCGCTATGTTATAGCAAAAGAAAATAAATAGGAATTATTCAAGTCTGCTGTATGATACCATGCAATCCATGCGGCTCACCTGATAATGTGTGGTTCATTAACTAATTCTGTTAGTCCATAGGGTCATTGTATTGGTCGGTTGCAATGAACTTCACTTTTGATTTAATTAATACAGTATATCAAGGAAATTACTCTATATATATTGGCCTTCTTATGTTTGATATATAATATTTGTCAATTGCTTTTAATCAAAATAAAACTATTTTCACTATGAATTTCTGAATAAACATTTACTCATACTAAATATTCTGGTTTATTTTGGGTAAGAATGTGTAGAACTTAATGTCTCTTAGTTTCTTGTTTTTCCTGTAAATTTGATGAAATAATGAAGCAGGACTTTTGCTGTAATCTACTCTCATTCAGTCATCTACTCTCATTTGTGCCACAAATTTACTAGCATACAGCACTGAGAGAGAGGCCAATAAGCCAAGGCCAAAAGGAATTTGATCTACTGTGGCATATTTCACAAGGGCTGTAAATGAAAACGTTCATTTGGAATTGTAAAAAAATTAAAATTTTAATAAAAAAACATGAAAAAAAATGCTTAATAATTATCCATTAACCAAAAAAGTTGTCAGAAAATTCTAGAACGGAAGAGGGAAGGGTCAAAGAAAATCAGCCTCAGTGCGACAGACAGATAAACCCTGCCCCTCTTATCACTCTTTATTTATGTTGAAATAATTTCAAGACATAAACTATAATATTTTATTTACAAAAGTTACTTAAATTCAATTAAAATAATTTACGTTAGGTTTGATAGCGAATTATAATGTAACGGTCTACCAGTGTATACGAAATATATTCTTTCTGTATCAGACTGACAGATGATGCAACCACAATATTGTAAATGACTTGATGAACTGGGAGCATTGGCTAATTAAGACGAAGTCTGCAACCTTTTGTGCGTTTCATAAGAGTAAGACATGAATAACAAAATTATTCGACTTTTACAAATAAATTTCATTGCTCCTATATTAGTCGTGATAAATTAAAATTTGTAAAAATTTCAATTCAGCATTTTAAATTCTAGGCAAGTCTGAGATCATAATCTGCATATAATCTACATAACTGTGGATTATCTTGGATTTGAAATATAGGACCGTTTGTTACATTGCAGTTTTCATATGATAAAACTGGCGGATCATAAAATTGGAGCAGTTGATAGGTGGATCTAATAAATATCAGCACTGCAACAGTTCTTGGCCCAAATCATTTCAAAAATCAAATGAAACCATTTAAAATAAACTCAACAGATTCATTACAAAATTCTATCCAATTAATATTTCTCATCTTCGACTAATGTATTAATTAATTAATGCACTTAATTAATTCAGTGACAACCACACGTTGCTGCTACCATTTCGTCGTATTGTTTTAATATAACATTCTCATCGTCATCAAAATAGAGCAAACTTATGGAGTATAGTTTATTTGGAACACAGCACGGAGTATCGACATCGGACGCAATCTTGAGCGCATGTACGATGCTCTGAACTGTGGCGTGATTTGTTGGCCTCTGGTTCTGCCCCAGAGGGAACGGACACGCGCCTTTGCAGTGATGCGCGTTGTACCCCTTTGGAGATATAATCCACCCGGACCAACCGATCTTTTCAAAGTCAACATACATTTCGTGTCTTTGACAAGTCCGCTTGCGCTTGCGTGTATTCGGCACGAATCTCTTATTGGCGTGGCTAGAAGGGGAGGAGCTAGATGAAGATCTTCTTGATCTGATTGGTTGTGATTTCTGGCTGGTGAGACGTTCGTGTGTGTTGGGACTCATGAAGTTTGGAACACGTCTCTTGAATGTGGTAAGAGTGTTGTTGAATGTGCCGTGCTGAGAGCGGTAATCCTCATTGAGGAACTGAATGTATTTGGCTCTCCATGCTCCTATGTCACTGTCAGCTGGTGGGGGCTGATAGATCTCATCTTCGAGCAAATCTACAAGGAAATCAGAAGAAATTGTATTAATTAATACTGTAGATTTAATGATGTACTAAAAACTGCATTACTAAATCATACTATGAAATTTATAAAAAACATTTAATCGTCATAGATGTTTATTCTTCAGGTAGTATATTGTATACAAAAGCTCTGCAAATTTTGTAACAAAGACTTATTGCTTTCAGAAAACTTCAAAACTTCATATGGCTTTACACAATAAATAATACACATAATAAATATGGTCATATTTATTGTTGAGTTAATCTTATTTATTTGTCAAAAAATATTTCTCTTATAAGACTGTCTTTTCTGAAGGCCTCGGCATCTTAAGTATTAAACTTTCATATGATACCTTGATTTCTTTATTAAAAAAGCCTAAATAATAAAAATAACTCTTGGAATAATTCTTGGAATAAAAATTCCAAGAATTTGACATTTTTTTACATATGGTAACTGACCAGACTCTGAGGCTGATCTATGAATGTTGTCTGACTGTGTTCCGTTGCTGAAGACAACAAGCACGGGCTGCTTACTGTCATGATGCTCCAGACGTTGAGCAAACCGGACAAGGGAACCGTTCACGTGCTCGCCGTCACGTGACGTTGTAGTGACAAGAAAGCCTGGAAAGTTACAGTACATAAGCCTATCAATATAAGCTATTCAAGCCTTTGCAAATAGCAGAAAATGTTGTCTTTATTGGACATTGCAAATAATATTTATAATATTTACAGTAGACCCTATGTAGTATAATGACAAAAATTGGCGCACGTTACGTTGCGAAGTGGTTTAATTTTTGTAGATTAAAATAACATCCTGTATCTGCAGATTTGACACGTTATTATAAATTAAACTTAGCTCTCTTTATTAACTAGAATAATAAAGATTTCTATAAAAGATGACTGTATACGCATCACCAATAATAAATCCAGAGAAATTTTCACCTAACTTAGTATACACTATACACAAAAGCATACTAATATCCTCTAGTTATTTCCAAATGACAAAATGATCTCCCTTATATACTTCTATGCATACAATTGTACAGTGAGTAATAACAAATTAGTTATCAATAGCTACAGTTCGTTCCTCAACGGTAAAGAGACGACCAGAATACAAGCAACATAGTCCTAACCATAATTGGGCATAGATGCATTGACCCAATGTCTGACCGTATCACTGACTTTGAACACTTCCCAGCCGTGTCGATACGCCGGGAGACGTCGAGAATGAAGTAGACGAAGATCTTGTTCACTGCCTCCAGAGTACCTCGCCTCGGGCTTGAGAACTTGATACAGGCGCAGCTAGAAATACTTGAATTTATTAAAATTAAGTCACAAAATAAGTAAAATTAAGTAACTTAAAATAGAGGCATTTAAACATCAATTTTAGTTATGAGATTACGAAACGAACTGTCAGATACTGCAAAGTTTTTATAACTTTGAAGAGTTGGATACGAATACTGTTACAATTATTGATATATGGGCTTAATTTCGGCACTTAGTTAATTAATTCCTATTTACATCATAGAGGTGGGCGTCCCTGGCTATTAGTCGCTGAGTGGTGCGGCCTGCAGGTAGCCTGTAAAGATGAAGCTCAGCTTCTAGAACATTCTCGAGGCTGTCCAAATGCGAGACGTTGAATCGAAAATGCATCTGCTCTTGAGTTTCTGTTTACAAAATATTCAAAGCTAATTTTATATTCAATTTTTAAAATTAGTAATCACAATTAGCCTACTATAGTCTTAATGAGATCTATTAGGACATTATTGCAACTTTGAAAATATCGTTATTTTCTTTGTAGATGATTCAAAATCATTTTTCATTTTTACATATTCGTATAGAATTCAATCGAAAACTGAATCTGCGTGTTAAGAATTGTTATATTAAGTGCACCCAGTCCCACACTACTCCTATATTATAATTATCAATATATACATCATAGAGCATAGAACAAATTTAGGACATTGTCAGTCTACAGAAGATTCAAACAGGACTCAGGTAAACTCTAGAATCAAAACACTTCCGAGTTCTAAACCCTAATAACGAGTACCCGATAAATCTTTTGAAGCAAGGTTACACTACACTACAGTGTTTTAATATTTTCTCGCTCAATTATTACATTTACAGGTATGAACTGTTGAAATCGTTGAAAATGACCGTCGTATTATTGAATTATTATAATCATTTCTTAATTTCCCGACTCTTGTCTCTAAGTTTATTAAAAGCGAAAACTAATTATGTATAGTCAGAGATCATATATTCAAGTTATTAACAACTTTCAAAAGCTTCGAAACACATTGCTAACTACAAATTCAAGATAACATTAAATGCGTATTTTGACTTATACAATTATGTTTTAGTGAATTTAATCAAGAAAAAAATTCGACCAATTTCAAAAATTCGCCACCGATCGTCTCTGTTGACACTAAATAATTGTTGAATATTTGCTTGATTCCCTGATCGATGCATTGTCATCATCGTGCAATGGTTAGACTCTCGTATTGGTTCAGTTGTTTAACTGCTCGCTCGTTCAAAAGACAAGTCGATCTATGTCAAACAAACTTAGCGGTACACGGATGAATGTAAACGAGGAAAGATGAACACCTGTACTTAATGAGGTAATAATGAGTGTTAAGAATTGAACGAGAAGCGACGGATGTGTAGTAGTAACAAGAAGAGCTCAGCTGCTATGTGTAAACTCGTTAAATTATGAAATTTTAGTGACGCAAAACAAATTACTATATCATCACAGATGGCTTGCATATACGTCACGTTAATTTAATTAGAAGTATAAAACAAATAAATCACGAATTTCACAAAATTACATATTGCAATCAGACTAACATAAAGTTAGAAAACAGTCAAGAATTAAGCGCTAATATCACGTTCTATTTGTCAATCAATGTTTTCTTTGATTTCTGTTTACATTGTCTTTGCGTGACATTGTGTCTCTCTTTGCTATTCCCATTCAATATTAACTTTTCTTCTTGGTGTAAATAGTGTATTTGAAGCTAAATGAATGTTTAGGAAACGTATGGTAATATTTCAACAATGAATCTAGGACGTTGATCTATAGGACTTTATCCACATTTAAATTATATTCTCACTATTTTAACTAAGAAAAATACTACTAGTCTACAACTGAAAAGTAAATGATACTATTTAATTATATTTGTGTACACAAACACTGTCTAAATTATATACATATACAACTCAGCTGACCTCAACATAACCTCTGATTGACCTAATTACAACCAATCAGACAGCAGATAACAAATAAATCGATACATAGCTAAAATTTGACTAAACACGTCTCCTGAAACGCATTTCAGCAAAATTTTAGTTAAACTCCAAATCTCAATATAGCAATATATCGATCGTATGTACCTCTCCTGGAACCGGCGGTAAATGTCTTATTTTAGTTTAATTTGAGTTTAATTAACGATGCATTTTAAAATTAAGTGATTTCATATATTTGCAAGTCGCAAAAAACCCTTAGATTTTTGCTATTTCTTTATTTTAATTATCTTTAGTTCTTCAAACCATATATTCATTCATAAACCCACAATCAATTAAAATAAACTATTCTTAAAAAACCCAACTCTGTTCATCTCCTTCTCAAAAAATATTATTCATGATAATCTCTTCACTCCCTTTCTTAATCATTTTATCATGACAATATTTTATTGAAATAAAAAATTGTTAATTTCGCCTCAATAAATTTTTACCATTCCTGTGACCATTAAATCAATAAGGCCGCAGGCGACCCTTAAAATTATATCTTACGGCACCGCATGTGAGAGCATTCAAACCTGAACTACATCTTGTCATACAACGTTTAGTGAATTATTGCTATTAACTAAACATAATCATAATCATATCGAGATACCATATCTTTAGATAACTTATATTATATGACATAACCATTCTCAAGTGATATTGCTAGTAACAAAATATAACCATAACCAGATCTTGGTTATCTAGATAACTTGTATCATATCACATAACCATACCTCACGTGAATTTCAATTATTGCTATTAAATAAAACATCACCCATAATCTGCTAATTCCTATGCTTAAATAAAAATTCTATAATAATAAACGATCAGCTTACCTTTATCCGTGAAGCCCCGCACCACATCCGCATTGTACGGACTGGACGTCCGACTGATCCCATCCTCGTAAGCGACCGCCTGGTACAAGTCCCTCATGTACTCAGGAGCGCTTCTCTTGTGCCGAGATTGCCTGGACGCATCCGGAACACGATCAATCCCAAACACTTTCGTTAGCTGTTCTATTACTTCTGAATTTGTATCCTGTTTGAGTCGAGACACTTTTTCCGTGTTGGTTCGATCTCGATCGCTTTTGACGAGAGGTATTAAGAATTCGATGATAAATAAAGTTAACATTATTGCGAGTAAACTTGTTCGTAATTTTGATGGCGATTTGGACGGAGGGCAGTCCATACTGATTGTGTGGGAAATGAGACTAGCGTGTGTGTCGCTAAATTCACTTGGATTCAGATAATGCGCAATAAAACAATACGATTGACATAATGTATTTGATTAGTAGAAGAATTACAGTTTACAATTGTTGTAATCATTTACTGAATTTAGCAGTAATCAGGAGATTTATTTTCACTATGCTGCAATTGAGTGATAAATTACAAAATATAAGTTGATCTATAAATGTGTACAGATAAAATTTTACTGTAATTACTCGTTAAATATTCTTAAATGCGAGTATTGAACATGTAATTATTCGTAAATGTGAACACCACGATATATTTTCATGATTGTTTTTACTATTCGATTAAATAAAAGTAAATTTATTATTAATTGAAAGTGATACATAACATATTTAATAATTTGATGGTAACCACCAACCGTGAGTACAGAACTTTAACATTACCTTTCATTTAATATATAACAAACTAACTATTTCGATATGAATTAATTAATAACATAAAATATCTCATCCGATGTTCACCTCATTTCATAAATTAAATAATTTATTTGACTTAAATCTAGTCTTTAAAGTAATCTAAAAACATCAGTTTTTTAAGATTCTAATATTTGCTAATATTTAGAAATTCTCTAATCTTAAATCAATGTAAACTACTATAAAACTATCGATAAACAATAAAGACACAGTGTCACTAAAAGAGATCCCTAATTAGACAAGATTGAAGTGAGAGTAATAATATTTAAAAATCCATAAAGCAATTTTTTTAAGTTTCTCCTCCTACATTTCTTTCGTATACTTTCCTTTTTGTATAAATCTTATCTACTTTTACCTATCTCTACCGTCAACCACCCATCCCTCTCCCTACCTTCCCTCTCCCTCCCTCCCCTCCTCCCCCCCTTTTCCCCAATTTCTGAAAGCTCAGCTGCGCCTCACAGGTGTTTCTTATTACACAGCGCAGGTGTGGTCTCTCCTCCTTAGACCAATCTACCCCACGTCCCACCTGTTAGAGCACTCGAGCACTAAACGGTTCATCTTTGCTGCAAATTTGCAGCTGAGATTCTCTTTTCATCATGACGCGAAGTGGCGCGAATTATTAGTTTTTGCCGCGTCAGTAACCGTCTGTCTACAAGTTGGTATTTATAAACATTAGGAGGGGTGGGGAAATTATTTATATACAACCTGAAGTAATTTGATTTTTGTTTTAAAATGTACCGATTGAATTCAGACTAAAGTATCACAATAGCTTAAGTATTTAGAGTCAATAAGCTATTTGAAGTATAATACATTATTATACATTAAATAGTGTGTAAAAATTTGTAATTTTGTTTTTATTGTCAAATTTCCACTTGTAGGCTCATTTTGCCCCAGTCTCCCCTATATTTTTATATTTTTTTACAGTGATAACAAGAGAATAATTTTATTTTGTTAGCTTTAGTAATTTTCAGAGATTTATACATTACATCAATGTTTGTTTAATTATTTTGTTTTCTAATTGAACATTAATTCATAATCATAAGCAAGATCTCCTATTTTCGAGATCCCAGCACAGCATTAAAATATCGACGAAATATTAAAAATTGTAAGTAGTGCTCTAATTTATCTCGGAATGCGAGTTATTTTCAAGTTGAGTTTTAGTAGAAGCACGTGTCAGATCAGATATTGCGTGAATGTATGAACATGTCGAATATTCTCACGGTTGACATTTTACTGCCTATTAAATTGAAAATAATTAGGCACCTGCGCAGTTATTGTTGATATTAGCAGAGAGGTAACTTTAAGCGAATTTGGAGTGAGCAGAATATGACGACAACTTTAATTTGGTTATGGGTTGTGCGGTGCAACGGTCTCAGGAGTTAATAAAAGTATAATCCGAATGGACGTTAGGGTCTATCATTCGAAGTAGCTGCTTTGATCTTCATTGAAGAGCTTCCTTGATCTCTTTGTTGTTTCATCGCTTGAGACCGTACCGTCTCAACCCAGTGACCAATAAAAAGACCATATCGTGACAATCGCAGCATGATGATTTCAGACGATGTCTTAAAAGAAAGAAAAATACTTAAAGCAAAGTATATAAATAAAACAACACAAAGACTAATTATTAGTGGATAATCGAATGACAAGACAATTCCCGAAACACTGTCTTATTATTTCGTAAAATGCGGCGGCTGTTCTGGGAACTTTCTGGACATTTTTCTCGAAGACACTTTATAATTTTTTATTTTTTTAACTTCTGTCAACCGAATTTATTTCATATGCTTGACTAAACTATTATTATTTAAACTGTTTTTTGGTTCTTTTTTTTTATCTTACTGAATAATCTATCTATGTGAGTAATAATGATTGTCCTAAAAAGGTATAATAATTATTATAATTAATTATACACAAGTATAATTAGACAGCACGAAGACATTATTAAATAATTTTAATATATTTTTCTAGGAACGAAAAGTTGCTGCGTCTGTGAACCACTAAAATCAGATTCTGCTCCTTACACAATAATACCGATATTCAAAACAAATTTATCCATTGTTGCATGATATGACTTTGAAAGAAATCCTCTTAATTTTATGCCAACTTTACGACCTGCAAATTGTGACGCATCTGGCCTTTTTATTTGATCAAAATATTTTCTATTTATTTCGTCTTTTATTAATTAAACACTCGAGCTGCGTCAATCAATCCACATGAGTTACCAAATTGGCCCCGACAAATGGCCCCCGACTGCTAGTTCTTAGAGTTACGCTTATAGTTAGGGTTAGGCTTAGGGTTTAAGTTAGGGTAAGGATTAGACTTTGGGCTAAGTTTAACTGTGGTCTGAGTTACGTTTACTAAATGAATTGACGTTGCCGATTTTTCGGGTTAATGTATTCGGGGCCGTTTGGTTAGGTTGATGTATTCGGGGCCGATTTGTTGGGGTACCACCCAAATGCAATTAAATATTTATATTACGAACCAAATTGCTCCTCTATTGTCGAATTATTTAGTTGTTTGATTTTGACAAGCATGTGTCGTCGCTATTGATGATCGACCAGATGGAGCTCTATTATATAAACGAGGCAGACATTTTGGGCAACGAAACCTTAAAATTTATTACGCTTTTGCATATATGGCATTCGGTCACAGTGGCGTAGCCAGGATTTCACAAAGGAGTGAAAGTTTTTCGCAAAAATTAAGTGAGAACCTTTTAAGGGTATCGCTTAATTTCACTATGACGGCATGCAAATCGGTACAACGGGGTGGGGGGGTGTTCCACTAAGCTAACGTCTTTAAGGCAGCACAAACTATTTATCTCTTATCGAGGGGCTTAACCCCCCCCCCCCCCCACCACCTTGGCTAAGCCACGGAGCTGTTAAGGATAAGGCTTCAGTTTCTAACTAACGAGCTAGCAATGAAATAAAAGCACAAGTATTTTGTTGTTTAATAACATTAATTGTCACATCGTCAACATGTTGTGAATTGAATGCGAAGATGACAGGTAGTGAGAAAACTGATATTTGAATACAGTCCACTAAGTAACTAATCTTTATCTAATTATAAACTTTTAAATATTACGCCCAGTACAGAGCATAAATATTGATTTTGAAATCAAATATTATCTCAATAATAATTTTCATGCTCTTTTTTGTAATTTCAATTATAAGCTTACTGTATTTTTGCCTTATTTTATATCCTTAAGAAAAAATGTTCGTGTAATATAGATATTACCTTTTAATGTGGGGGGAACCAACAACCCCTTTCACTTTATTTTGCTATTCCACAACTGTTCCGTCACGGCGTCGCCACCTTCTGGACCCCCCTTGACGCAAATTTGTCTCATAACTGTCACTCTATTGTAATGCGGACATTAAATTATTTTTTATCTTCTTGATAAATGACAATTTAAAAGCCTCTTAATTCTCTTCACTCTCCCAAATACAAAAATTTATAACATTTCATTTACATTACAGAGTCAGTGACAGGCATATAAACTTTAGTATAGTTTAGGGTAGGATAGGAAAAGGGGTACACCTTCCTTGGAAATAAAAACTATTAATTACATTTGAAATATCTATTTTTAATAGATATTTTAATTTTGTATATTCCTGATATTTCAGAAATATATAATCTTGAAATTTCAATTTTTAATATTAAGTGAAGTTTTACGTCAAATGGGTTTCTTACTATTAGTTCTTAGGGTTAGGGTTGGAGTTAGATTTAAGTTAAATTATAGATGACGTTAGGGTTATATTTCGGGTTAAGTTTAGGGCTGATTTGAGTTTTGTATACTACATGAATTGATTGGGACGATTTGTGGGGTGAATATATTCGGGGCCAATTTGTCGGGGGACCATTAAGTACATGATGCGGTCATTACAATATTACTTTTCATGTTTTTATATAATATACACGGTCGCGTTATATTTTCACAATATATTAATCTTTCATCCTTATTGACTCCTTAGTTATTTTATTATTAATTTATTGAACAATTATTGACGCCTTAATATTGCTCACATATGTTTTATTATTCTATACAATAATTCTGATTTGATTTTTCTCAATCCTCGGGCAACTTTCTGCTATTATTTCCAACTAAATAAATATTTGTTTGTAATTAAACGCGCAAGGACTACTTGAAGATGTGCATTACAAGATCTCCGTCTTCTATTCATAAAGGAATTGAGTTTAGAATTCAGACGTTTAAACAAGCGATGATCATGCAGTCAAGTGATTCTTTGATGTTTGGCGGATATTTCTCAGTTGTCTTAAGTTTTTCATCTTTTCTTCTCAAATTATCCGAACATTTGCTGAAACACTCAGGCAATCAAACGCCAAGAAATCTACTGCAAAATATTGAATCATTCTTTTAGAAATTTTTGTAAAAACTGCTACTATTTGTGATGTTGGAATTAAAAACAATTGCCCGTTTATCAATTGATCCTTCCCTCTCCTTCCCTCCTCCGACCCCTCATTCTAACCCCAGACCGCGGCCGCCCGCCGTGAATCTTGCGTACTGTTGTAATAAGCTGTAAAGAGGAACGTTATTTTATTTTGAGGGGGGGGTTAGGGAGAATACTAACCTTACTTGATTTTAGAAAGTAAATATTTTGACATGTATTTGAGTGAATTTTAGGCAAAATGCATGCCCTCCCTCACACTAAGAGTTTAAGAAAAGGCAACTTATAAATGAATTCAACTGTAGTTTTAAAATATCTCTTCTTTGTGCGTCGTAACTTTAGTGTTTTACGCTGGTTTCAAAAACTCATCGCGTCTTTCAAAAATAAAGCGGGGTTAGAATCGGGTTTAAGGCTACAGTACGTTGCATTAGGCTTAGACTTGGAGCCAAAGTTGCGGGGCGGGACTGTTTTAAATCTAGATGCAAAAAGAAGTGCTTAGGATCTCCTACAGTTACTGTAGGCATCGAGCTAGGGCTCGGAAAAATGCTGATGAAATAAAGAAATACAGAGTACAAAATTTAATGATAGCGAACGGATAAAAAAATATTTATCTTAAGATAAAACAATTTTATTAATTAATGTTTATTCGAAAATATTTGCAATTAGGCTAACTATTAAGAGATTAGATTATACTTATAATTTTAATTAAAACCGAAAGAATATTTGATTAAAAAGTGTTACTTCAGTAGTAATTTGAATAATAAAATTCATTAAATTTTCGATAAAATTGTTGAGCCATATTTGACAGAATTTATGATAATTTATAATTTTCTGTTATAAAAACAAACAAATACTAAGCTAACATAAAGTTTTACAATTATATTTTTAAATAAATAGTCATTTATCATTCGCGTTATATTTTGCATTTAAAAGTCCAGGGTGAGTAATGAACAATTTGATCAACAAGCAATTTAGATCAAATCATGCATAAGTAGAGCAATTGAAAAGCACTAGTAAGAGCAAAGCAAAGCAGACAATTAACTTAAGTATACATTAACAAATGGCATCTACGTGTTATTATGCAGTATGAAAATATATTGTAAAATGCACATTGGATCATTGGATTGCATGGGTGCCCGCACATAGAGGCAAGAGGGGGCACTTGCCCCCCCTGGAAAATAGACATTTATTTTTTCACATATACTTTTTGGCTTTCAACAAATTTCTTCTTCGCACTAAAACACTAAGGTCCACGAAGTGCAACTCAGAGTCAAAAATTTAAATCATGCTTTAACAAAATCACCGTGACACCGTTACCACTGATAATATAAAGTGATTCACTTTATATTATTAATTATCTCTTCAGGTGGAAAAATTCATTGAAGAATAAATAACTGATTTTGTTTGGCTGGACATTTTTTTTATGTTTCAAATTTTTTAAATTTTACATTAAAAAACAAATATGATAAATACCATTGTTCTTAATTCACTGTTTTGCACTTTTCGAGCTCTTGTTGAAAATTTTATTTGTGGACCATTGTTTGGCCCCCTCCTACAAAAATTTCTGTAGGCGCCCATGGATATATAAACCTTGTTAACAAAATTGTAGTTATTATCATGCGATTAAATTATTTCTTAAATGATAAAGAATTTAAATATTTTCATACACAGTAATTTCATTTATAATATTTCATAGTTTCATGACTATGTTGAAAAAGCCATAAATTAGGCATACACATTTTTGAAATAACCGATTTTCATAAATATTTGTTTATATAGTAGACCCCTTGAAATGTTGCTATTCAGTCAATTATATATAACTGAAAGATAGTGCATACTAATTGAACATCAAGCAAACAATGCTTAATAATGTTACAAGTTATATATTGATATTTCACATAGAAAATAAATACGGTATACTAAACAAATTACATTTTCATAAGTTTGTCTTTAATATAAGTTTAAACGTTAATCCATTACTAAATATGGTATTTAATTTGTAAGTTTTTACAAATTTAGA
>JAQIXG010001252.1:0-23320 GCA_034700105.1 Oconnorella tubifera
ATTTTGTTTGGTGGGTCCAGAGATAGAAAAAATATTCCCAAGTGGGTCCAGAGCCAGAGAAGTTTGGGAACCTCTGTACTATAAGTAGCGTAAGACCTTACAGTATACGTTACAGTATATCACTAATGTACATTAAATAATAAATAATACGTTATCACTAATTATACCTTACAGTAAACGTTATGACTAATGTATTTATTATATTTGTTAAGTTTTGCTTGTATATTCTTATTTTATATAATAACTAACAGCAAAGCCTGTCGGACGACAGGCATAAAAAAGAAAAAAAGACACAAATGTTTAAATCTAAAAAATCATTATATTATCAACTATCAACTACAAAAGTAATTATCTCCTTATAAACTACATTTTTTTGTAAAAACAGCATCAGATCCTTCTATCTCCCTGTCCTTTCCTTTTCTTCACCGTTACAAATTTTAGTAAAATTAAGAATGGAATAATTATTATTTTTGACCCATAACGCCGAAAGGTATTTAAAACTCACCTTTGTAATCTAAATACTGCGGTAACTTGTCAACGAAGCTTCTACGGCAAAAAATGGTTTTGATTTTCGAAATCAGCGTAAAAAAACTGAGTAGGTATGGCACATTTCATTAAAATCGTTGCGTTGGTATCAAAATTATTAAACTGAAACTGAAACCTGAAAACTGAAACAAAAACTGAAACTGAAACCTGAATCTGAAAACTGAAACTGAAAACTGAAGCTGAAAACTGAAACTGAAAACTGAAACTGAAAACTGAAACTGAAAACTGAAAACTGAAACTGAAAACTGAAACTAAAAACTAAAACTGAATCTGAAAACTTAAACTGAAAACTGAAACTGAAAACTGCAAATTGCAAACTGTAAACCGAAAACTGAAACTGAAATTGAAAACTGAAAACTAAAACTGAAAACTGGAAACTGAAAACTGAAACTGAAAACTGAAATTTACTGCTTAACTTTAAATATTTTAATATAAATTTCAATAAATTTATTGATTAATTTAAATACGCTTATTTTACCTATTTTTGGTACATTTATTATATAACATTCATTCAAAAGCATTTACTTCATGAGGTACCTTAATAAAGTTCGGTTGAAACGAAGTGAGAGCAATTCACATGCAAACCTGGAATCTATCATTATCACTGAATTCCAATTTTCGGTTCTTACGACAAACTTTACATTTATTTGGTCTTAGTGGCTGTTAGGTCCAGCAAATTGATTTTTTTCAACATTCTGTCAATTCTCCGAGGGCCGACTGCTAGGCCTTCGCGGGCCACGTTTGGCCCGCGGGCCGCTATTTAATAGCCCTGCTTTTATTATATAGGAATATTTTTTACCGATTATTATAATCAAGCCGATATAAACACACCGCTTTTATCCGCAATCTATTAAATGCTTATCTTAATTAACTGAATGTTGAATATGAGACACGAAATTTTTCAGTTTATCTGTTTAAGCATCATAACTTACAAACCTGCGACATAAGTATTGTAAACACAAATCTGCTAAATACTGCCTCAATATCTGCCTTGAATGATAACATTGTTAAATTTATTATAATCTTAATCAAGTTCCGTCACTGAAAAAAGCATATTTCTATTAAATTATATGAAAATGTCTTCTTATTCAAATTAATTTCCTTCGCGTTATGAATATACCTCTAAAATTTACTTCAGCTTAACTTTTACTACTCTGGTATTATATTAAACAATATACAGTATAGGCCTACACATATGTTATAAATAAATCATCATTGAAAAGGTCTTAAAATTGGTCATATCCTTCTTTATCATTAATTTAAACTCATCGAGAAATGCTACCATGCTGGAGTTCTACCGATACTATACGCCGAAGAAGGAGCAACCGCCGTTGTGCTAGATGCCACATTGTAAACATACGATGGACTGTTATAATAAGACGGTGGAAGACTGAAACCATTACCAGAAGTTGACATCACAAGATATCCACCCAGGCCAGCAGTTTGAGGCGCACCACCCGCAAACTGCGGCTTCATATCCCCGGAGAGTCCCAGCATTCCCACCGAGCTAATCCCACTCACTGTCAGCTGCCTGTCTGTCTCTACCCCGCCGCCTAACCAGAACTTTGACGGTACCATAGGAAGACCAAGACTGTCAGCGGAGTTATTCGCAACAACTTGCTGAATATCGCGAACTTGTTGAGCTAAGGGACCGATGAGCTGATCTTGAGTAAACCCTTGCGGTAGTGATAATCCCAGAGGTTGGTAGATTTTGTTCTCTATTGAAGCTATACTGTCCGTGGTCGTGGCTGCATTCTGTTCGTGTCTTTGTTCGTTGATTCTACCTTGATCTGGTGATATAGCGCTGCTCTCGTCATCTGATCCGCTTTCGGAAGAGGATCTCTCGTATTCTTCTTCGTCTTGACTTGCCGTGTGATGAATCATCTGTTGATCTCTCTCTTGGTAGCCGCCATTTCTGCCGTCATTATTCATATGAAGTTGCTGCCCTTGTTCGTGTTTGATGTGAGACGACTGGGGTATATCCGGTGACTTGACGTCCTTGTCGCCTTTCTTTGTCTTGTATCGATGATTTTGAAACCAGATCTTGACCTGTGTGGGTGAAAGACCAATAATCCCGGCCAGTTGATCGCGTTCTGGAGCAGAAAGATATTTTTGTTGTTTGAATCGACGTTCTAGTTCAAAGATCTGTTGTTGACTGAAGAGAATGCGTCGCTTGCGTCTGTGATTGGCTAGCTGAAGTGACATGTCATTTTTTGTTGTTGAGTAGACGCCCATTGGTTGCATGTGATGACTCATTGATGGACCCTGCAACGGTTGCATTGGCGGAGGCATAGAAGGCATTGTGCTTAGTCCAATGAGATGTGAAACTAAAATAAATATTTTAAGTCTGAATTAAAATATAATAAACCATCAATAATGTCGATTATGTAAAAACAAGTCATGCTTTTATAACTTCACTACCATAATTAGAATAATAACAATTTTATTCATTTCATTTAGCTAGAATTTAATTTAGTGTTTATCCTAATTATTATTATCCTTTTCAATCTTTAATTAACGCCAGGATATATGTATAGCGGATCCGAGATAAATTTCTGAAAAGCTAATAAATTAATTGATAAAGTATTCAAATATCCGATATCTATTTTAATAATCTGATTCATCCCGTACATCAAATATTTAACCTAAATTTTGAATGGACATTTTTCCCACTGAATATATCGTCTTCAGCAGGCTAGAAAGTATTCTTCGTCCTAACTTAAAAGTAAAAAACAAAACAAAAAAAGAGCTATGGTAATTTACGTACTAGTTCTTAATCAAAAATCTGCAGCAGATATATATTTATCAACTAGGAAATTATTTGTTCAATCATTGGCGTAAGCAAGGGGGGGTGTGGAGATTATAACCTCCATAATCCCCTCCCCCCACACTTGATAACTCATTGATAACTCATGTTAAAGATGCGAGTTCAGTGGCAAAGCCCCCATCCCTGGTAACGATAAGGAATCTCCCCCCCCAAGTTAATGCCTGGCTACGCTACTGTGTTCAATGGTTAATATATTAGAAGACAATGCGGTGAACTGTCCGATATATTTTGTTCCGGGGACATTTTGTCCAGCAACGAAATTAGAAATAGGACAACTTTTGATTTTAATTAAAATTTAAACTATTGCAAATAAAATCTGAGTACCTGAGTGCATGTATTCAGCGTATACGTCATTAATATTGGTTTGACCAAAAGAATCTATTGTATTTTTACAGAAATGTGTAAACATATTTTGTAAGTAAAATGGCTTATGGTTAATCATGAAATTCAGTCGTGTAATATGTAATTCTTTTTCAATGGGAGAAAGATATAATAACAGTTATTCAAAACAATAATAAATAAAAAAAGTTATCAAAATTACAGTGTTCGTTTAATTAGGAAGACTGTTAATAGATTTTCTTAATCAAAATTGTAAAATTTAGAATGAACTTAGTTAATTTTTTTCCAAATTTTCATAAATGTATAATTATGAAATATTTAGATTAAGTAACGTATCAACATTATATTATATTATATAAAGTATTTATTTGATCTGACTTCATAAATACAGCCCTGCAGCCATCATTACATAATGTAACATACATATTCAGATTGAATACGAAGTAAATTACAAACTTGAGAATCTTGAGTCTCCATTGGTGGGCGGATACCAGGACGTATAAGGATTCGCTCCCCTCAGCCCCGAGAGAGAGTCGCCAAAAGACGTAGCCGACAGCGAAGGTATCTCACCCACCCCACCGTGCGTCAACCCGCTTGCCCCCACACTCCCGCTCCCCCCGCTTCCTACATACGACGAGGAAAAGGATGGATGCTGGGGCAGTTGATGCATGTAGGGAGGATAGTTTATTCCCGCTACTCCGCTACCCAACCCACCGTTGCCTTTACTTAACACGCTTCCATTGTGAAGGTACGAAGCCCCCGGACTCATCGCCGAGGCAGGATAGAGGCGAGTATCGTGCAGGCGGGGGGACGAGTTGTGTCCGAGGAGCAAGGGACCGCCTCCGTCGACATGATGTGATCCGTAGGGAGGGATGTGAGGAAGTGTAGCCGTCGTGAGGTGTGACGTAGCGATATCCGGTAGAGTTCGTCCGTAAGACGAAGGGCTTTGTAGCTCCGTGAAAACTTTGTTCTCACGGTCTTCGTTGTGATCCGGTAAATCTAAATTTGTAGTATTTTAATTTAATAAAAATAAATCTATAGAGCCTATTTGATAATTAAGCTATAGTGAAATTATAGCTAATCTATAGTGTGAATTTGTTGTTTGAATTTATGTTATATTGATACATTATAATCAATTGCTAATAGGCTAGTAACTGTTTTTTTAGCTTGGATTCTAAGCTTATTTCTGATATATTTGTTATTTTGAATTAAACGAAAGGGATAAACTATTTTAATGTGAATTTTCTGACATTGGTTTTTTGTAAGCTTCATTTAGTATTTTAATACTCGATGCATTTAATAAAGCTATTAGGAACATTAATAATGGCTATTAATATTTTTAGAGCTATTTGAATTTAGTTTTCGAAGTAATTGTACATCATTCGTTGTATATACTTTAATATAAAAAGTTGAAGTCGACATTATAAATGTTTTAATCTCTATTACTAGGTCATCAATGGATTAATAATATTACAATCAATTTTAAAAAATTTGTAGACCTATTAAAGATGGCGTGTGGTCATATTAGAGTATATCTATCTATCTTTATATTTAATGTTCTTTATTTGTTTTGATTAATATCAAAGTGGCGAGTCGAGGTATATATTTAAATTTGCGGTAAGTTAGGCCTACTTACAAATTTAATTTACTTCTATTCTGTACTCTGCCTTACATCTATCTTTTAGGGCAATTTTGTAAATTCTATGTTGATTCAATTAGTTGATTTACTATTAACTATTAATTATTTATTATTACTCATTAATTATAAATACATTGATCCGTACAGTAATTAGTATACTGTATTTATTAGTACTAATATTACATTATTTAGATTTAGTAAAAGCCAAATGTTAACCTTCTGGCATTTGTATACGCTTAACTTCTGTAATCGTCTCCGTTACGAAAACTGACGGCCTTATTTGGCCAATTCAACTATCACCCGAATACTGTATCTACAAGAAAGTTTTCGATGTGCGCAGGAAGCAGCCCAGAATCCTTTCTTTTCCTAGTTCTTGAATCCGCGTACTCGTCGAAATTAAGTCACTATGAACTGGTTGTGTTCTACGTTCACAATTGGTATACAGCAGTCATCAAGTGGGACATAAAGCTCTCTAATCAGCAGTAAATGATGAAGGCTGCCTTAGTTGACGATCTACCTACCTGTCTCGGGTCCAAAGTATCAAAATTTGCGTCAATAAAACGAAAGATAACAAGCGCCATATCTTGATCTAGCAAACATTGTCACGTGATTCAGCAAATTTACTCAAATCTTTTCGACTTCTGATTGGATATCGACTGTTTGATGAAGTTAATAGGCGATTGTTTAAGTAAGAGAGATTTATGATCGGCTTAATGAATATGATTAAACTTGCAAGCTTAGGTTTAGGTCTATTAACAAAAAGGCCATGATTGGATTAATATGATTTCGTGCTTTTAACGAGGTGACCACTACATTGACTGTCTCGAGTTTGTTTCTAAATGAAAGCGACATTTGTTTGGAAGGCAAAAATTCTTTTGTCTAAAACTTGAAGAAACGTTTTGGGGATAAATTCAAACAAAAGTTTCAAATATTAATTTTATATATAGAAATATAGAAATCTGTATATTAATTCTTAAGATAAATTGTACAGATTTTGAGATAATGGGACGATTGAACTTCCAATGTGTTGGCTGCATTAGAAACTTGATGTTTTTCGTGAGATATTGTCTTGACATGCCTTCAAAGTCACAATATAATCAGTCAATGTACATTCATACATATCAATAGTCATGGCGTTACGTAATTTAAAATAAATAAATATATAATGTTTAATAACTATATAATTTTTCATGAATAAAATTGCAGTAACGTAATAAAATAGGTTAGCATCAATAGATTTTAAACAAACAACTGTTAGAAATACCTTGAAATCAAACATATGTTCAGAAACAGTTCTTTAATCATCACAACAGTAGCATCTTTCACTATTAATTAGCGTAGATAAAATAGAAAGACACACAATTTTATGCTACAATGTATATGCTTGTAACCAGAATTTGGCATTAACGTTTTTAACGAAAAATATTTTAAGAAATGCTTACTGTAACTTGTCACATAAAAAATCTTCAGAAGTTTTGTTACTGACTTTTTTTCTTACTGTTTTCAATAAAATCTTTTCTCCATTCTGAACTATTTAATTTAATCTCTCTATATGATAAATAAAAAAGTGCTATTTGTAATTCTTTCTGTACTTTGAAGAATTCAACATGTTTTAGACTTATCCGGAACTTTAACAGTCTCAATAATAATTTGTGTTTTAGTATGTAGGCTGCAAACACTAGAAATTCCTAACGACTTAATTAAACAAATGATCGATGTAGCAATTACAATTAATATCGCAATCAAACTTGAATTTTGTTGAGAGTCAATGCTTATAACATAAGTGATCGTTAAGAGTATGCTCTATAATCATAATATCTATAAATTATTAATCTGGACAACCATAGAGAATGATTTGCCTCTTCTCTGACAATCAATGATGGACTTGAACGTACTAAGTGAGAAATGGAATTGGCTTAGCAAGTATCTCTTGAGAAAAGAGGAGTACTAATCGAAGGTACAAGAAGGAACTTCACTATAGTCCTTCAACTTACCAACACTCGACTCTTCTCTATCGATGAAGTTCCAATTTTGACACAGAAGTGCATCTTCAGTCGACTCTTACAATAATTATTACATAAAACGAATTATGTTTGAAACGAGTAATTGCTGATCATCTTCAATCATAAGAACTTTCATTGAAACAATTGTAAATTATAATCGTTAAGACTTATTGAAACATTCTCGAGATTAGCCACTTTATAGGTGACAAGAGCATTCAATGATGACAAGAGCATTTAATGTAATAACTACTCAGGATTGACGAAAAACGATTTAAGAACATCAATGATCTATTAGTATTACTCTTAAAATTTAATATTGCAACAAATTAAAAATGTACCTTTTAATTAAAATAAAATATAGAAGTGTATGTTTTTGGAGTAAAAATCAATACATTACGAAGAAAACTGACATACCATTCTGCCAATTTTAAATTTCTAACTGAATCTAATTTCTTTCAAAACAATATTATGATTTGTAACTAATTGCTTGATAACAGCAGGCTTAATTCACTCGCTTACATTACTTGTTTCCAATTAATATATTTTTTCATTGTCAACATAATCGTATAATATTCACACAAATGTATTTAAAGAATACTTTTATTTTTAAAGAATAAATATGTACACAATGAAATGAGTAAATGCATTAAACTATCACAATACGATGTACTTTAAGACATCCATAAAAATAAAATTGATTCTCGTCGAACATATTATTTTAAAAACTGTAAAAAAAAGATTTAAAACGTGAGTTAAAACTATGGATAGTATCTTTATGGCAGATTTATAATGATGTTGTTATCATTTTTATTATCTTGATTAAAGATCTAAATTTTGACTCTATACTAGTCATATTTTAATCGCGGCATTCCAGTAGCGAATAGATCGCGTAACTAAACTACATTGCTTTATCAAACTCGAGGTTTAGGGTATTATCAGTATTGAATAAGTAAGAATTGGTAACTTTTTAAGGGGAATGCACAAATCTTACTGTCTTAGTATAATGGCAGTTTTTATTAGTCTTAGTTAATTTAGTCTTCATATCGTTCATTTAGTCTTCAAATTTTAGATTCAAAATCTTTGACTTTATATATCTGCATAATTTTGCTAATGTAGCCAACTTACTCCATCATTATTTTCATATTTTTTTATCTATGCCTACCAAAGTAATTATTTCAATGTAAGTTTGCTCTTTATTTCAAGAAAATAATTGTACAACTTTGAAATCGTTCAATTTTTTATTTGTGATAATATTTTCTCTTATATACTTCCAAACTTTAGTATTTAAAATATATAAATAAAAAAGTGTGTATTTTGCCATTATTAATAGATACTTATATCAGTTTTTATGTATTAGCATAAAAACAATAGCAAAATTCAATAAATATATCATACAATACGACGGAGAATTGAACCTGTAGCCCCCGCACTAAGTCGGCTCGCTTGGTAAACAATCGAGCACTTGAGAAACTTGCGCGGTACAGATTTATGCTCTTGAGATGATTTTATCACCGGTGAACTCTCACAAATTGATATGGTCACCGTAATAAATTGATACCTGCTGAGATTCTCGAGTTAGCCGCCGTTTAACAGAAGACGTTTGATAGATTATAAAATCAAAGGGAAATAAATTAGCAGCGCGCAAAGATAGCGAATCTACAGCATTATAGGTATGAAAATAGTTTCTGATTAACTTAGAACATATGCAAATTGCATAAGCAATTAAACTATTTATAGGTTATAACAAAATAAAGAAACTTTTATTTTGTTATTTATAATCAATTATAGATATACGCTTAAATGATTATTGTGATTATAGTAACAATAAAATTAACTGTAGAATTTATATTTAAATAATAATTTTTGACTTAAATTTTAACGAAAATAAAGCAGAAATTCCAAGAGTATCTTGGCAGTATGTGTATATGAATTTCTTCGCAATTATTGTAAATGTATAAAACAAAAAATAATGTTTACCTGACTACAGTGTATACGATAGAAACAGTACCGGGTATCACAGAAACACAACCTAACCACAGTCCTTAAAATATTTATTGCAGTTCTAAAGAAAATTAACAATTAACTGTTATATTATGGTTTTGTTCTTCGTGATGAAAATGTTATAATTTTGCGTTTTTATCATCATTCCGTTTCATTTTACTTTAGTCCGCTGATTTAGTAGTAGATTGTAATACAGTACGCCTAGGTTTGAATACTTACGCTATGCACTTATAACTATTACTGTATATTATTTTTGTTGACATCATCGTGAGTCAGTTAGACAGTGACTAACTACGATATTAAAAATGATATCTTAGTTATGATATGATCATTTATTAATAGCGCCTTATCAAATGTTTCTTCTACATGAACAGTTACTATTTGAGCCGTGATATCTCGAGAAGGCATAAAGAAGATAACGATATCTTTAGCAAACAAAGCTGTAAAGTTTCTTCCGTCAAAGTTTTTATGTGGTATTCTATGTGTTTATCAGGTTAAAGATAGTCAGCCCTATTTGATAAATAAGATTCTATACAGGGCTTGCTATTATAGATAAAGCTGATTGTCGTATATGACATTTGATCAGGTGTAAAGTTTGTAAACGATAATCAGCAACAGTATTTCTTTGTTACTTACAAGTTACTACAAGCAATTCGATTATAAATCTTTATCCAATCTGTAAATAACATGACCAGCATCCTCCTAACTTCAAATGATCAAATCTGAGATATTTTTGTAGCTCTTAAAAGTAAATTCATGGATCGATCGATATCCAAAAGATATATAATTATATTAGCTGGAAAAAATCATAATAATTTAAAGAATAATATAGATTTAGCTCTATTCAAAATTTATTCGCTTTTGTTTTTGGAAAATTATCAGAATTTTCAATTTGAATACTTTTTGTTAGCATAATCTCTTTTTAACTTCAGGAGAAAACTGCAAGAGAAACTCATTCAACAGTATGCCGACTATTACCTCATGTGTTGAAATAAATCGAAAACGTACGATCGTTAAGTTAAGCCAATGTGTTAAGTCTTAAAAATCAGAGCAATTAAAAAAAAATTCAAATTAATTAAAACAGAAAGTAAACTGTATACAGAATCTTTCTTTTTTGTTTTGAAGTATGCCTACGTCAACATTGTAACAATTAGTATCAGGCCTACGCCTTTATATAGACTTTAAATAATACATATACATTATAATGCCATGCAAGTCTGCATTAAATGCAAATTTTCTTATCAAGTTTACAGTTTACGATGACGGTTAAATATTTGATCAGCGTCTTAAGCACTTCTCTGAGCAGTTTGCTATTGTTTTATAGCAGTCATTAAATCTATAAGCTCCGTTATTAATTAAACACTTTAAAGCCGGCAATTAACATTTAATTACAATACGATTTATATGTGCTACAAGCAAATTTTTCATTGAAAAACGTAGGCATACTGTTGCAGATGGATCCTTCGTTAAATAATTATTCACTACAAATTATTAGCAAAAATTAAAGTTTTAAATAAATAAATGACTCATTAATTTATTAATTAATTACAGCAGTCTGTATTTATCAGGTATAAATGGTGGTTTTGGTTTGATTAGTTGATCGAGTTCGAGTTTCTTGACAAGAAAATAATTGATTTGTCTGTAAATTACAAGATTCTAGAACTCATCTAGAATAAATTAGATCGATTAGCTATGGAATCATGTGGACCTACGGATTTTAGTGATCTATCGATTAATAGTATTAATTGATTTGAATGAAAGCTTCTTCAAAGATCAAAGGTGCAATATGGCATGAGGGGATTGAGGGATCAAAAGCTCTTTTCATTGCGCAATTAATTTTTCTTGCTTAATTAATTACATATTTAACATTCAAATTCATTCATTACACATAACAGATCTGGGAGCTCTTTGAACACGAAATAACTCTGATTAAGTAACTATATAGTGAGACAAAATTTAATTTAATTTGATCAAGAATTTGAGAAAGGAAGTTCGTAGCGATTTTGTTCAAGGAATTCATTCAAATCCAGTGATATTAATCCAAGTATCTAATTGCAAATGTTTGTAGCTTATGCTAAATATTCAAATTACCATTAGTGCTTCTCCAGTAGTTTATTACAGTCAATATATGCATAGACGTACTCTAATTTGCATTGTATTTAATATATTTGCCTGAATTCCAATTGGACAAACTAACTTTAGGGCGTTGCTCGATTTATCCAATGATACTTAACACTTATCAAAAGTTTTATTATCAATATTTTACGGGTAGCATGAAACAACTTAATATTATTATGCACATTATTGTCCGACAGCTACGCAGTGATTTCATAGGTCTACATACAATAATCTACGTATTCAGTGAGTATGGCCAGAGCTGAATCATTTCATAATTTTAAGCACTATTTAGAAGTAACATCTAAGTTTTAAAAAAAAGCATTTCCAAATATACATAGTGGCCCACATTGTAATATATCTTCACTAAGCTAATAGTGCCTATCATATCAAAACATGATTCCAAAATAAAAATGTCCTGAATTTAAAATTGAAAGTTTCTTTCAATTGTTAGGTTCATTTCTATTGTAAAATTAGCTTATTAACTAAAAAGTTAACACTATTAGCTATATAGTTTAATCGATGCATAAAGAGCGAAACCAAATACATCAAACTGCAGATAGCAAATAGCCAGACAAAATTCTGTACACAATAATACACAAGTTTTAGTATGAGTACAATAATATTGGCACAAGAGTGATCAAATAAATAACATAAAAAAAAATTTGAAATAAAATATTACAGCCTATTTAATGAAAAAAATCACATTTATAGTCCTATGTAATTTAACAAAAATTAAACAGCTTCATTACAGATATAATATACAGATATAATGAATTGGCATAAAATAGAATATATATTATGTAGGCAAATAATATATAATAAATAATGTCAAATAAATGTAGAACAATTTGTATCATTGTATATCTGTTGATTTTAAAGGAACAATCATTAGCATTATTGTAACCATACTGCAATTGCAGCGATAGGCTTATTTTTTAATTGCATAGCTATTTCAAAATATTATTTCTAGTATTAATTAGCATTATTATAATTATTATAATATAATTATTATTATTACTAATATAGTTATTACAATAATAATAATAATAGCTGCACCTAACTTACTATTGTTTTCCACAGATATTCTATAACTTATGAGAACTAATTAATAAACAGTGATCTCATAATCTTATGAGGTATATATTTACTTTACTGAAAGATTCACTAAAACCGAGCACACTCCAGTATAATTCTGAAGAATGCGATTGATAGAGAGATAAATCACTGCTTTTCTGAGGCTCAGATACCCATTGCAAATAAAATCTCATAACTGTGTATAAGATATTTTTTCTATTAATTATGTCATTCATTTATATTCAAAATTTAATCCTGTATCTGTATACTTATCAAGTATATTTAATCAGTGTTCCTTAACAGAAAACATCAAGTTTTCATTCAAAAAGCATTTCAACTAAAAGAAAATCTGCCTAAATTACATAAGGCGAAATTGATACATCAACCAATACAAATCAGTGCTGATTCAACGCAAGAGTATAAACAATAACAATCATGAATCTATGGAGTCCGCACTTGACGCTCTCTCTGGAATACTTTCCAGAGCCATCATGGAAACAGCCCGCTCGGCTTTCCGCACTGCCACATGTCGCTTCCACGCCATCTGAATGACCTTAGCGCAGTATTGCTCACGTTGTTTCTGCATCGTACTACCGCACTGTCGATACAATCTTGTTTCCGGACCTTTCTTCAGGTCTCCCAATTCTACCGCAGCATCACGACTTGTTCCTAAATAATTCTTAGTCAGTGCATCAAGAATATCGACGCAATGAACCATGTCAGATTCGTACAATGGAATATTAAGCACGACTAATTTGAAAAAGTTTGGGGCCGGTATCCGAAGTGGTGGCTCGAGAGCATCTAGAAATTCGCTCAACTTTGAGAAAGATAAAAACTGAGTGGCGTTCTCATCAAATCTTTCCCAGATCTCGTAGTACATATCAAAGTCATCTTGCGTCAATCCTTGCTGTACGTCTTCCGTCGCTTGACTAAAATTTTCTAAAATGACAGCGATGTACATGTTGATGATGACGAGAAAGCTGATGATAAGAAAACTAACGAGAAAACTTATGGCGAGTATTCTATGACCGCAATCTCCATTCGGACGAAGGTCAGTGGAAGTGTCATTACATTTATCCGGCTCGATCATCAGTCCAGCTAGGATTTCATTCCAACCAGCAGAGGTGGACGTTTGAAAAAGAACGATCATACCCTGACTAAAAGTCTCAAAGTTGAACATGTCATCAAGGCCTGCTGATTTACGAACATGCATAAAGAACTGCATGCCAAATATGGCAAAGATGAAGACGACGAGAAACAGAAGCATGCCTATGTTGAAGAGGGCAGGGAGGGAAACGGCGAGGGAGAAGAGTAATGTTCGTATGCCTTTGGCGGATTTAACGAGGCGAAGGACTCGACCGACACGAAATACTCGAGCGACTCGAAGTAAAGTTGGAGAGACGGCTAACTTCTCAAAGAAATCAGTCATAGCCATTCCTGAATAAATAATCAAGCATTCTGTCATGAAATTATAAGTTAAATATTCACTTTAATTCTAGAAACAAAATTTAATTGTGAATCAAATGCGTACTGACACTCATTATGAAATGACTCTCACTTTAAAGAATATAAAACTGTTAAATACAATGCATGCCTGAGTTTTAAATACAAATTTTTTTTTTAATTCAGCATGTAAATGAAGTGGAATTATGTCTGTCTTTTCTAATGATGGAGTTCCAACAAGATCAGGTTTTTCCCATAATTACTCAAAATTAGTCCAATTTTGATTATTCCAAACGCACAAAGAAATATAAAACAAAAAATTTAACCCATTAACATTTGATATGATTTGTGCTGTTTTATTTGCATGCAAGGATTGAACAGGTTCCATAAATTACCTACTTCCATAATGACACTAACTTCTCAATCTTATCTTATGCATATAAAACATAATATTTTATAGCCAATACTCTCTTAAATTTATGATATTTAACAAATAATGAAATAATTTATATTATATTGTCACTACTTACCTAAGATTGACAGCAGAACGATGATAAAATCAAAAACATTCCACGGCTGCTTAAAGTAATAAAGTCTCAGCGCGATAATCTTCATTGAAAATTCAATAGTGAAGACAATAATAAAGAGACTGTTAATATATTCAAGAATATCTTTCTCGAATTGTGATTGATTGTGATACTCGAGAGCCATAGACATCATGTTGATGAGTATGATCATCATTATGCATGCGTCAAATCTTCGACTGCTGACAAGATTGAAGAAAAATAACTGGAACCGATACTGCAATGATTACAAAATAATATTGAACTTTAATCGCATTACAGAAAAAAATATATTGAAAATAAAAGAATATAAATTAAAATACAATTCTACCATTGCAAGCACATGCAATTTTTGAATCTATTCAACAGAAATTAAACAATTTCTTCAAAATTTCTTTACAAATAACAAGCAATATAAAACATCTTTATTTCTTAATGTTATTTACATCCATGTAAATAACATTTAAATATATGACTCACAGTTGTAAATAGTAACATAGAGTAAATATCAAATTATTCTACTTTTGGTTTTGGAATAGGTTTCTGTGGTTGCTTTGATCCAAGTTTTTTCATTGCGTTATAATATCTCTTTTGATCTTCTGTCATGAAAATATCTACAGAGCCTCCAGCCTAATAAAGCAGCAATTACATAAAAATGTGTGATGATTTAAAAATAAAGACAAACTTATAATAATAAGTTTGTCTTTATTAGATTCTGTAAGAGATACACAATTTCTAAAGCAATTTATCAAATTTCTCTTTAAATAATATCTCAATGAGAATCCTAATTATAATAATAATGAATTCATTTAATAATGTCTGTTACATTTTGGCTTCATATTTGACATTTCAAATTAACTACAATGAAGTGAAACAGACGATTCATTATTTGATCAAATATTATACATATACTGTTAACAATTTATACTTGAATAATTAACAAGTAATTCAAATTGCTGAAAGCTTCACTCACCTTTCGTTTCTGCATGTTAAAATTGTCAATGATGACACCGATGAAGAGATTGAGTGTGAAGAATGAACCAAATACGATGAATAATACGAAATAGAGATACATGAACTTGCGATATTCTCTCTCTGGCTGTAGATACATCTAAATACGAAACGTAAAATAATGATTTATTACAGAATATTAGTAAACTACTGCTTATACAACACATTTTAAATTAATTTTTACTTAGAAATTTACAATTTTCATTACAATCTGTATTACTTAATATTCTGTTGCATAAAAATATCAATGAATTTTAAATATATGTTGATACGCTACAGTTTAATATACAAAGATATACTGTATACTTACATCAGCTTTGCTGTCAGTTGCATATTTTATGATGTCCATCCAGCCTTTAAAGGTTGCCTGTATTCAAGATATTTTATAATATTACTAATTATTTTGATATACCTGTAGGATCATGGCTTTACTTAAGTAAATCTATAAATTGTAATATAAATAAATAAAAAATAGAATTTAAAACATTATAACAGAGTCTTCACAGATACAGAGAATATCATTACAATTACGAAATAACTAAATAAATTTTTTAAGTCTTTTTTATAGAAATTACGCTCCTAACTATGCTGGATAATTTTTTACTGGTTAGATAAAACATACCATTTCTAGTTATTGCTAAAACATAGCTGTAATAACAAAAGTATCCTCGCAATAAGTTGTACAGTTTATATTCTAATAGTTTAAAGATTTCAATATTTCAAAAAGAAGAAAAACTCTTAGGTAAAACTCACCACTTGAAAAAGAGCCAGATAGGCTGACGGCACATTATCAAAGTTGATCTTTGGTAGATCCCACGTATAATTCATAAACTTCATCGCCTCACAGTCTTTCTTTGACGTCACAATACTAACATTGACTAGGACATCCAGTGAATCAAGGCAGCGGCCAAACTTACCCCCAAACAGATTGACCCCCATGATGCAGAATATAAGCCAGAAAACCAAACAGACGAGTAGTACATTGAGGATAGATGGTATAGCTTGAATCAGTGCGTTCACAACCACCTTTATAAATAAGTAAAATCTCCAACTCATCTTTGAGGTAAAATAATTATATAAGTTGACAAACTTTATATTGCTCCTAAAAATTTAGTTTTTTACAAATTTTATCCAATTAGAATTATTATTTCTACACTTCGGAATAATTTCTTGAGTGATTAAAATGTATGATATGATTTGAAATATATATACTGATTGAAGAGCATGATGTTAGATTTCTGATGTTATTATTATATTGTAACAGCAAATTAATTGTGTCTGCAGATTTTAAAGAAAAAAAAACTAAATTTTTTTTCTCATTAAACTCACAATTTTCTTAAATTTTAAAATTCTGACCTCTGTAGTCTTCTATTATAAACTTCAAAAAAATAATCCGACAATTTTTCTTCTTGATTGTTCAAAACGAGTATAGATAAAACTTATTTTAATTTGATTTTAACCTAAACGATCTACCATCTCAAAAAAGACAAAGTACAAAATCAATAATAATATAAAAGAAACTTATATCATCAATACATTATAGTTTTGACATTATGATACACTCACTAATCAGTTATCGCAGTGAATCCTAAACATTGGTTAATACTCAGGGAATTACAACATTAAAAATAGGTTGTAATACTCTTCTATCGAGAAAAACTTTATTTCAATTCATTTTTATCATAGTATGTTTTAATTTTTATTACACAGACCCTCATTCCTTCCCAGCGCGACACTGCTCTCAGGGGCCTCAGGGCCCTTAATGTACGCAGAGCTCTGAATGCGCTCATGTTATTCAATCCTAAACTTTCAGCTCCCAAACTCACCACTGAAATCTGAAATAATTCAATTAAAGTAACAATATTTCATTGAATCTCAAGCATACAATAACATTACATGATCCAATTTAATGAGATATTTCATAGTATTACTGATTAATCGTCTAAATATTAACATTATTTATTGAGTTTGTTTCAGTATAATTTTTTAAGTTTAAAAATTCTGTCTTATTCTATGATACAATTCTTCAAGTATCCCTGAAACAAAGCAACAAGACTGAATGCTAGATATGCGCTTACTTTAAATGTATAAATATCTTAAAATTTAACAAATAAAAAGGTGTTGATGAACAATTAAACTAAACAATCTAGTAACCTATCAAAACTTTACATAATGTTTAATAACAATCTAATAGAGCAATTAAAATTCAAAAATTTGATTAATCTAAGAAAACTATTTCTTATTCAGACAATTATTTTAAATCTGCGACAATTCAATGAAATTTAATTAATTAAATAGGCTGTTAAGATTTTAAGACTATACCCCAACAATGATAAAGTCCAACCAGCACCAGGCATCTGTGAAATACTTCTTAAGACCATACGCGGCAAATTTGAGAAACATCTCAAAAAGAAAAATCATGGAAAAGATCTTGTCGCAAGATTTCAGTACGTGTTTCAGTACGACTCTTTCTTCAATGCGTATATCTTCCAATGCCTTGTTACAATATAAAAGATGTTGAAATATTTCGAATACTTGAACTACCAGCAAATACATTAGAACCACTTGAAAGACATAACAAAGTTTTACTTTGAGGTCAATGTATACTTTTATTTCTAATATGGAATGAAACACAATTTCAATTATACAATATTAATATTAAATATTCTTTACGAATATTTACGAATGGAAATATTATAAGCATTCTTTTTATAGCATTTCCATATTATAAAAAGTATGAAAATATAAAGCTAAAATATGTGGAGATCGTAAACAACATATATATATTTAAACCGAAAATTGCAAACATTGGCAAACATTTAGATATCTATTTCTAACTTTTATCATAAAATTACAATTAAAAACACCAAATACCGATACACAAAACAACTAAACATCAAACTTACAAGTGCAATACTACTCGCTAGAATCATCACAATGATAAACGTCTCAAAGTAGCGATGATCCACAAGAATGCACGTATAACATCTGAATGCCCACCACTTTTTACCAAGTGTTGTCTTAATGAATCGTGCCCAACAAGCGTACTTGCAACGACAGCTCTTGGGACAGAAATCATCGGGATACTTCACGTAAATGACTGTAACTTCAGCCAGAGGTCCCCTTCTCTCCTGCGGTGATGTGAATGTTACGTGATCCAGGCTTTCAATAGAATCTAACGAATTCTGACGATTTGGAGAAAATCTGTTGATTTGATCAAACGTTGTTGTTGTTAAATGCGAATCAGGGACTGCTGGAGATTCCGAAGAGAGCGAATCGATTGACTGAAAATTAATTTATGTTACAATCATTTTGATGCAGCTGTGATAGTAGGAAAGCGCTGATTAATTACAATTTAAAGTTTCATTAAAAGATTTAATATTAACTAAAAAAATTAAATATTATTCTAAAGTAATATATTATTTTAAAAAGAAAATCAGACTTATTAAACTCACCTAAATAATGAAAAATTAATTAGTTATGACTCATACATCAGTAAATGATATTTTTGGCTAATTGAAAATTAAAATATATAAAAGATATATTAATAAAAAAATATATAATATATAAAACTTTGTTTAATAATTGCAGTACATAAATATAACAGATAATTTAAAAATAATGTAAATTTCGAATAAAAATTGTGATATCTTATACAAATAACATTATAATCAATTTTGCAGCAAATAAAACAATTGAAAGAACTATCAACAAACCCTAAAATGTTCTCTTCTAGTGAAAAGATGGTCAAAAGCCATATTAGCACTCTTTTGATCATCTAAAAAGCACAGAAATAAAAATTCAGAGAAAGTTTAATCTACACAATTTTGAAAGATAAGATAAAATTTTTTTTGCACACTTACACCCATTACACTAAAGTGAAAAGTCAATAATTGTACAAAAATTCAGCAACTAAATTTTAAAAACAACACCAAACCTTCACTGCCTAGAGATCGCATCATAAGTTTATCAGTCGAATGTTTCCTGCATTCTGATTCGCAGTCTGAAATCAATGTGTGATTGTGATTGGTGCTAACTAGAGAGAATTTTATGTGATTCTGTGAAACCTTTCTGTGAGGTTTCTTTGCGCAGTGTTTCTGAAAGAAAAGTCTCGTGTGAGCCTTGAAGTACGCCACAAGTCTATTTATACGATCAGCTGCTTCCTGCAACTTATTCACTTCCGGTGTCTCTTCGTTTGTCTGAGCAGCGAGACTCTCAGCTCCAAAAGAACTCAAGAGAAGAGCAAGGAACAAGTTGAGCACCTGTGAGTCAAAAGAATAATTATATAACATTGAATGTCCCAGTGGGTAGCCAGGAATTGACAAAAAAAGGAGGGTTTAGATCCAAAAGTTTTAGTGATAGTTTTTTTATTTTTTCAGTTAACACTCTATTTTGGTCTCCAATTTCATTTTATTTTACATTTTATACCACATCTAACGCAAAGAAATGAACTACAACGTCACAGGGGGGGGGGGGAGATTTGATCACTAAACTTGCATTTTTAACATGCCAATAAATTGTTTAGACCGCCAATAGGAGGGAAGGGTTATAACCACCACAACAACCTCCCCTCTTGCCTACAGCACTGGAATATCCTTCAGAAATAAAAACCAATCGAAAGATTTGTTTTATAACTGACCACTAGGTTTCCAATGATCATTGTTAGTAGAAAGAAAGGAATACAAATAATCCCAGCGCAGTGAATACAGTCCCACATCGATTCAATCCATTCTCCGCACAGCACACGAAACACAATCATGAACGAATGAAGAAAATCTGTGAAATTCCACCGAGGACGTTCGATGGGAAACTTAATTTCATCGTAATAATATTGACCGAATAGTTGCATGCCCATGACAGCAAAGATGAAGACAATGATGGCGAGTATGAAGCAGAGGTTGCCCAGGGCCCCCAGTGTCCTACCAATGATGCCAATGAGTAAATTAAGTGTAGGCCAGGATTTGGCAAGTTTGAACACTCGAAGCTATTGGCACAATAATTGAGAAAAAATTAATTGCTATGTAATATAATTTCTGTAAGTAAATACATAACAATATCAGTCATCTGCATATACAGGGTGCACCAAAAAATAAATAAACCCCTAGCGACTTTGCGATAGCTAAACCAAAAATAAATATTTTTTCTCTAAATTTTGTCAGTTTGTAGAGTAGGAAATTTGACGTCTAACTGCCAAATTTCACATTGATATCTCAGTTCTTTCAAAATTTATGAACATTCTACGAAAAAACTTCAAATTTCAATTTAACTAAGCTCCGTAATAGAGCAGTCTTGTAATTTTGTGATTTTTTGTCAAATAATTTGGTGTTTTTTTTTTATAAAACGAATCATTTTATGAGCAGAGTGTCTGTAGATAAAGTTGATAACAAAAATAGCCTCTGTCTGTTTGATCTGAGCCTACAATCTCTTTCTTGTTGACGATATGGATGTGTTCATGAAGTTTTGTTGAAAATCAGTGCCAATCTGTTGCTCATCAGTTTTCATTCTGTCGTGACTTTTAATTATGATGCAGGGTCAAAATATTTTTGCAGGGATTGCCTCATGGTCCTGATAGTCCCAATGGTTAATATTGGATAAATATTTCAGGATTATTTATCTGTTTTAGTGAGACAATTGCTAAACTTTTACAATCTTGAAAATACTGGCTTGGTTAAATTGAAATTTAAAGTTTTTTTGTAGAATGTTCATAACTTTGGAACGAATTGTGTTTTCAAAGTGAAAATTGGCAGTTAGATGTCAAATTTCCTCCTCTACAAACTGACAAAATTTTGGCTTAGTTATCGTAAAGTCGCCAGGGGTATATTTTTTTTTGGCGCACCCTGTATAGCAATATATTATATGTTAATACAGTTATGTTAATACAGCTACGTAATAATGTAACTACAATATTTTTACCAAAATATATTAATATAGGGTACTTATTTGATCTGAACATTTTAATATATTTTAATTTAGATTAAAATAAAATATATAAATATAAATATAAATATATGTATATATAAATATAAATAGATAAAATATATATACAGCATATAAATACACTTGCAGATTACATCTAAATATTGATAGCATTGATTTATGACACATACTGTATAAAAAAGCATTTTACCAGTGTATTTCATTCTTAGCATTTCACTTATAATATAACAGAACTTTCAAATGAAAGTTTAGATATTAGCAGCACAATAATTGTGATAATTACTAATAATTATCATAACTTTACCAGTCGAAAGGATCGTAGAATTGAAAGTCCTTTGATGCCTTCTAGACCTAGCTCCACAAAGCTTAAAATCACAATAGTAATATCAAAGAAATTCCACTTGTCATGAAGATACCGATAAAGACCAAGGGCTATAATCTTAAGAACAGCTTCTGTTGCAAATATCGCAGTGAAAACCTGAAGGAGGATAAAACCAGTAACATGAATCAATTAAATACAAATAATATTTCATATCTCGTAGGTATTAATTGAGAAACTATAATTTGAATTTGTTAAGTTAGATATGATAAGGAGTGCTGAGTAAAGGACAATAGTTCTATAGTTTTATGAATAGATCTGACACTATAATCAACTAATAGGTGAAAGAAAACAAAATAAAATTCTAATTTTGCTATAAAACATCTATAATACAAACAAGTATTTAAAAATATAAATTATGACTTTATATGTAGATATTTTATTAATATTACAATATTATTCAATATCACAATGTGCACAATATTCCTGCTTACCTTATATTGTAATTGGACGATGTACGGCCTGTATACGTCTTTAAGATAAAAATTATTTAAATGCATCCGCTTGATATAGAATTTAAGAAATCGCATAATATTAAACAATAATCAGATAAACGATACTAACATAATTTCCCACATTTAGAACATTTTGCAATTCGGTGCTCATGTCTGAATGTTCTACAGCCATGAAGGCTGTGTTGATTATGATACAAAGTGTGATGAGCAGATCAACAAATGCGTCCATAATGAAGCTTTCTATTGCATCCGCAAATCTATACCAAGCAGGAAAACAATCCCAATCAAATAAGAGCTCCTCTATTTTTGCGCGAAGCCATGCAAACTTTGTCAGGTCCTTATCACCAAGTAAACCTAATATAAATAAAGCAAAATAACTGATATAACTGTTATTAAGCATTGTTAGACAACAAATTGAATGCTTGTAAAAAAAATAATGACACATTTGATTTAGTCCATTCATGATTCAGTAAAATTAATATCAATTTGATTCAAAATAGGCTGGATATCTGATTAATTTGTATTGAATATAATCTCTAGAGAATCTCTATATTCTTAGCTGCAAAATAGAGATTATTTATCACATAATTTTATTACTAAAGTGTTATGTCACTTAAATTTATAAAATGACGACTTTTATACCATGTATAAAGAAATTTAACAGTAAATTTTAATTTATTTATTTATTACCTGGGCCACCTGAAGCCCTTGACAGCAAATCCAGAACTATAACATCTAAAGGAAATCAATAATCATACATAAAATGTAATAAGTTAAAAAAATATAATATTTCATAAATCAGTTTAGTAATTCTGCAAATAATATTACTGCATTTGTTTAACTATGACAACAAAGAATTCAATTTTGAATTACACTTATAATTGTTCATATTTAGAGTAACAAAGGCACTTTACAGCTTATCGGTCTATCCTTCATTTAACAAGTCTCTCTCTCTCTCGCTCTCTCTCTCTCTCTCTCTCTCTCT
>JAQIXG010001253.1:0-23316 GCA_034700105.1 Oconnorella tubifera
TATACTCGAATTCTACGTTTTGTTCTATAGATTTTCTAACATATTACATTTTTTCTTATCTCTAATGTCATTTTCCCTATTTTATAGTTTCACTGTTCTAAATATTTATTATTGGTATATAATTGTATCAATTCAATATTAATATTTGTTTAACTTTGTATAACTCGGTCATGTAAAGCTGTTTTTTTTCACCGCTTAACTCACAAAGTTATTATATTGAAATACATGTCGTGGAGCTTCTCTCAAATTTAGATCTAATTGCACCACTGCTCGCTCACAAATAACAAGATTCGGTGAGAAAATTTACTCAATTAAAACCTATCATTAAAAATACCAATTGTATATTATACAAATGAAATTGTACTTACATGTCTTTGTAATAACAGCGTTGTACTTAATTTCTCTTTGCAAACTTTGTGTAAAAAACATTGTGGCTATAATTCAAAGCCCCCTGCTAGCAACTAAATGCGTATTATTTATTTCAATAACTTTTTATGGAATAGGGAGGACTGGTGAGTCCTTTTTGCAGAAAATATTTTCGACTTTTTTGGTATTTAAATGATTTTAAAATGATAGAATTTGATAACTCTAAGTCCCTAACATTGCGTAGCTCTCGGGAAAATATTTATGAAATTATTATTAGAGTATTAAATTATTAGAATTAAATATGAGTTATTAGATTATTAGATGTAATATAAAGATCTGCAGATATTTTCAGTGATTGTTTTATTACAAAATATTTATCCCACCTTAGACTATTTTACATTTTCAACTGATTGAAACTTGACAAAAAAGATTAGTATGGTTTTGTACTCAGTGTGCTCTTTTTGTGTTTAGAAACTATATTTAACATAAAAGTAATTTAGATGAAATTAGTATAAGTTTGTGTGTTCCAGGGGTTTGCGACAAATCGTCGACAGACTTTTGGTCTACGACACTACGTCTACTGACATTTGGTCTACCCCAACTGTAAACTTTAAAATAATCTTAACCCTATAACCATAAGCTTAACCGTAGCCGTAACCTTAACTCTCAATCCAACCCTAACACTAGCCCTAACCCTATTGTTGCAGTAGACCAAATGTCTAGACCTAATGTCGGTAGACGTAGTGTCGTAGACCAAAAGTCTGTAGATGAATTGTAGCGACACATTGTTTCATTGTGTTACATTCTGTTCTTAAATTATGTTACACTGTGAAAATCCAGGTATGCAAATATATATGCTATCATCTCCAAGTAAGCACAATATGATATTATTGAACTTTTTACAAAGTAATGTTAAATATACGTAATAATATTAAGTAATAATGCTATTAGCTAAATTAGTTTTATGAATATGCTGAATTTCTGATAATATAAAAAATCTGTAATATGTTATAAGATGTTTATGCTTTCGCATTTAATATGCTGCTTTTAAACTAGATGGAACAACTACTACATTTTAAGTTATTATCTATGTTTCTATTGTTGCTTAAAACTATCACCGATGCTTCTGCACACTGTATTTTTTGTAACTATTTGAAAATAAGAATGTAGTGCTTTTTGATATTGTTTTGGAATACCCAATTTTTAATGTCAGTACAAACACAGTTAAAAACCTTTGAAATATTTTTTTATTATTATAATTGCGTGTATATACTTATTTGAATGAAGCTTAATCAACTATTAGTGGATTGTTAAGGGATAAATCCTTCAATTATAATTGTTAGCTTGTTCTTTAAAGTCCCAATATTTTAATTTCGTATTTGTTTCAGTTTTAATTGTAATTGTAATGAATAAATTGCTTGATATTTAGTATTTAGAGTACGGACAATTCATAAGCACTCGTCGGTCGATATTGAATTTTTTTTCTCATTTGTTGAAATATATGTTGATGTTATAATTATGTAAGAAACAAATAAAGATACCAGTATCGTTGCTGTTCCTAATCTTAAAGTTTAATTTAAGCTACACCTAATTTTTTATTTATTTCAGATTTGAAACTTTATACTAATCAAGCAATACTACTTAACTTAAGTTAAACACATGTGTAATACATGTGTTTAACTACTATTATGTTACTTATCATCATATCTACCTTGTTGCAAGTTGTATCAGTATCACATTTGAATGAAATGCTGTAAAACTAAATTTGAATTTATATTTAGAAACAATATTAAGATCAATTGAAGTTTTGAAGTCTATTTTTACCGTCTAATGAGAGCAGCTAAACATTTGGATTATTCTCTATGTCAATTCTGGCTTAACGCGGTTAATCGTTAAATATCGTTACCAAAGCATCGCGTGCGGATCACGTTACCTTTACGTGTGAATCACGTGACGTAACGTTATTAGACACGTAACAACATGACGTCATACAGGCCTGCGTCTGCGGGCCGGGCTGTGGCCCACGATCCTGGCTGCTCGTCTGAATGGAGATCAAATAAGGTCAGTGTAATTTTAATTCTTCTTTTCTACAAGAAAATATCCATATTATTATTTTTTCTAAGTTCTTTTCAAATATACCAATATATAAAAATATATGTGCATATAAATGATAGCATTATACTGTCGTAACATTTACATTAATACGATTAACTTTTGACATTATATGATCTTTCTTATAACTTCTAACAATAATAGATAGTAAAATGAATATGTAGATTTAAACATTTAATGCTAAGTAATATACCCTGAAATGTATCGTATTGAATGCGACTAAATATTAGCATTCGGTATATTAACTATTGCATAAGTTTTATTTATTCGATTTTATTATATCCCGCAAAATATAAGTAGAGTTTTATCCTATAGTGCTCTAGCCCACGCAATGTTTTATTTACTTTTGCGATGATCGCTATTACAATAGTATAAGTTGTAGTACATCAATTGAATGTGTTCTGTCATCTATTATCCTATACCCAGAGGCTATGCATTGCCAGTTTTGCCTGGGGACTCGATCCTCAAACATTACAATGCCTAAACACGATGACAGTTTGTGAAAACTTTCTATGGCATTGTTTGTAATGTTTGCGCAGTTTTTTGTACGGGTTAAATTTCAATCGAATCATTATATGATATGAAAAGTTTTGTATTTGTGCGCTAGTTTCTATACGGGGGATTAATTTGAAAGCGATTTTAGTTGTAAAATACAATGTAATATGATTATTGACAGAATAAATGGCTTATACATTTTTTGTTGATATATAAAATGTATATTGATGTTATAATATATGTTATATAGATTTAATACATGCAGAATTAAAGAGGTCGATTTATAACTAATTTCATTTTTTGTTATATTTAATAACATCAACAGATAATTAATAATTTCATTCATTGATTTAAACAGATACCATTAGACGGAAATGGCTTGGTTAAGTCTCGGTCAACATCGAGAATGCGACCAATTCCTCAAGAATTGCAGCACATCGGAAAATATCGCCTAATAAAGACGATAGGGAAGGGTAACTTTGCGAAAGTGAAGCTCGCTAAGCATATACCAACAGGCAGACATGTAAATGTTTTCTATTGTGTTCTTTTTGTGTTTTTATTATGACTTTTTTCATTTAGTCCTGTTTCAGTTCTGATTTTTCAGCATCGTAATCCAGTAACTTTTGTAAGAAAAACAGTTAAAGAGAAAAAATGAAACAGCGAATATATAATGCAATTTAACATAATAAAAGCAATATAAGTTAATATATAGAAAGTTAATAGTTTGATTAAGTTTGGCAAAGAAAAAAAAAATACATAGATCAAAAAATGTATACGTCTTAGATCACTTATTTATTCAAAGTTAGCTAAACGTGGCGCATATTACACGTTTTAAAATGTTATCCCTATACTGCACTTATTAAGCACTGATGTATGCACTGATTGTTTACAATAATCAAATCACTCTAAAATATGACTAAGCAACTCTAGTAATTGCTTACTCATTGTGTTATGTTTTGTTATTGCGCCTAAGCGCCTGAGATTAACATAACAATAGTTCGGTATGCTCAATAGTTTATGTGTCATCGGAGTGTTGTTAGATACCTGGTAGATTCTATATCATATTTTGACAGAAAATTGATAATGGGTGTAATCCATGAAGCAATTATGTAAAAAATATAGGGCAATTCGATATACGGTAAATTCTTTTAGTTCGGCCCTTTTTAAGTCAATGTTTTTTGTGCAGACATCTGCATATATGTTGTATTTTTTTAACACTTTAGTTGTTTGTCCCTAAATTGTGCGCTCCAGAGGGCGTTTATATTGTGAATATAAACAAAGAACTGATAAAAATAGTTCAAATTCTTATGCAATATAAGATAATCGCGAATATTCAATTTACACTAAAAATATCTTCATGAAATGCCAACATTATCAACCTAAAAGTTAAAGTATAATTGTTGTTTTTTAACTTTTATATTTCACAGGTCGCGATTAAGATAATCGACAAGACACTGCTAAGTACTTCAAGCCTTCAAAAGGTGAGAAAAAATCCAGCAAAATTTCTCTATTATTTTTTGTTTTGCTATGAAAACTTTACAAACATATAAATTTGGGAAGATGAAAAAAGTTAAAGCTTTTCTTAAATATTACAAATGCTTTCACCTATAAAGGAATGCAATTTATTTGAAGATTAAAGTAATATTAAAGTAATATTAAGGCTATTAAAAACAATGCAAAAATTAATAATTATTACGATATAATTTGAACTGGTTGTTACATGTTAGTTGTTACTTTCTTGGTCAGCATACGAGTTGAGTTAACTATTGCAAGTAAACACATCTCTTATTATTTGTATGCTATTATCATTCACTAACATGTATATGCTAAAATGCATTATTGGCATGGGTTGCCGGACAAAATGTCGTGACAAAATGGCATGGGGACAAATTTCGCTGGACAAAATGTCGTGGACAAAATGTCGTTGCAAATTGTTTAAATATGGGGGTTAGGGTTTATGGTTAGGGGTTAGGATTAGGCCACGACATTTTGTCCATGACATTTTGTTCGCGACATTTTGTCCGGCGCCAAATTGTTCTAAAACCTTGGCATGCATTGTAGGAATGTTTTATTTACTATTTCAAATATGGTTTTATTATGTGATCGTGCAACGCTTGTAAGTTATCAGCTAATAAGAAGTTTTTCAATATTATAGTAACATAATATTGAAAAATCCATCATGCCCTAATAAAATCCATCGATGCGTGGGTTAATTTTTAATACACCAGTTGGGCTGATTATTCTCTATATTAAATCTCTAGCAGACATAAAGATAAAAACATTCAATGAATTATGAAAAATATTATGAAGGAATTTACGAACTAGTGCAAGGATGATTGAATAAATAAAAGGTGTCTAAGTAAACTCAGTAACTGAATGAATGAGTGACTTATCGAGTAAATCGATAACAATACAATGATAATTAAATACTAAATAAAACTAATTGTAAAACTCTAAATTAAAATAACGATTGCAAGCATTAAAATATTAAGTAAAATAACTACAATAATAAAAATGATTAAATATGTATGTTAAACTTTGCATAGCCAAAACACTTTTTTTATAGAACTAGATGCTCCGATTAATAATTGATCTTAAATAGATTGCATTTAGGTGCTAAATGTTTGCAAGTTTCAAAACAACTTTTATGATAATATGATTTATTTTCACTTGTAAAAGTCTGGCCTAGATGGCCTATATAAACTTACGCGCGAATTAATATTGCTATGTCATTTTTATGCGTGTATATTGAATTGGCCAGTACAATAGAGTCTATAGTATGCTACAATAGAACACTTTGCATCTTTCTGGCATTTCACAAAAAGCGTTATTTGATATTTAGACCATCTATCATACTTTTGAAGTTTAGACAGCTGAAAGGCTGAATTTTCCTTTCACTTTTTTGTGTTTAACTAATTTGTGGTATAATCGATTTGCTAATTGTCAAGATGCAACGATAATTAACGAATTTCAGGCTTATAATGCTCAAGGCACAAAGCTAATCTAGTCATTATCATCAACAATGTTGAAACTGTAAAATAACACAAATAAATAGAAGTGCTTTACAGAAAAATGTTAAATAACTTCAGTGTTTTACTGAAAAGTGTAAAATAGCTTCAAATTATTTTGTAGAATATGAGCAGCTTATCCGGGTGTTATACTATCCGTTATAAAATAAAATATTGTCTAAAAACGTTATAAATATAACGCCTTCTAAAAACAGGTGTTACTAAATATTATAAATATTATAAATGGCGCAAAAATCAATGCAAATGAGCATTCATTCTCTAGGTCAAACGTGATCGATACTTTTTCATTGATCTATTTTTGTCGTTTTATTCTTTTTAGTTTTAATAAGCCATTAATCAAATCAATTTTTTACAGATGTTTAGAGAAGTTAGAATAATGAAAGCCTTGGATCATCCCAATATAGGTGGGTTTAGATTATGCTAGAATTTTTGAATGGTTATCAATTTTATTAGCTTACTCATTTTAATGATTTTAAAACATATTCAGTATTTGTTTTTTCTTAAAATTCTTTCTTTTCCAAATATAACTTACTTAATTACTTATTTATCTTTTAATTCAAATCACCAAAGTAGTAGTATAAACAATATAAATAGAAATACACCAGAAATAAATGCTACAATATACAATGTGTTTGCATTACACGATAATACTTTTCATTGTTAGGTTAATTGATAGCATTCAATGATAATGTTAAGTTCGTAGATTTATTAAGTTAAAATCTATGTGGACTTTTTAATAATTCAAACATTTCTTGCAACAAAAGTTACTGAATAACTTCTATCCCAAAATGAATTGGCTTAATTTTTGAGTTTATTGTTTTTATTAGTGAAACTGTTTGAAGTAATGGAAACAGAACGATGCCTGTATTTGATCATGGAATATGCACCTGGAGGTAGTGTGACTAGTGTCATATTTTTGGTGGCGTACCCAGGATTTCACTAAGGGAAGGGTTCCTCCAGAAAAAGAAATGTTCACCTAAATTTTTTTTATCGGACAAAATTTGCATGCGTGTAGGTCTATCCAACACTAAATTTTCACAAAATTGTTACAAGGTTGGCTTTTAAAGGACTCATTTAACATTAAAAAAAATCGTTTTAGACCCACTGGTGGGGGGTGTATTACCACAAATCCCCCCTTGGGTATACGCCACTTCATTCTTCTGCTCATCATCTTATTTTTTTGGTCTTATAATTTTGTATTCCAGTTTAATTTAATTATTCAGTTTAATAATCTTTATTCAATTAAATGCTTCAACAATATTCTATTCTACTGCCAATAAATGAATGCTTAAAATATAATATGATATATATATATTGCATTGATTTGTAGGTGAAATATTTGACTATTTAGCGGCTAATGGAAGAATGAAAGAAAGAGACGCTAGGTCTATTTTTAGACAGGTATCTATATACTGCGTCTATTTTTAGACTAATTTAGCGACTTTTTGTATATTTGAAACTTTTTGTTTAATTTTTTTTGCGTTTTTTCATTTTTTTTTAGGTTTATAGCATATTTTCGTGGAATTCGCCAAATAGATTTCAAAAATATTATAATAGAAATCAGTATACTTATAATTATCCTCTTTAATACATGTAGATATTCTTATCACATTTTAATTTAGTAGACAAAATTAAATATGGCATTAAATTCATTGTGTTCAAGATAAAATATATGTACATTTGTTTGTCAATTTGTATTTTGTTTGTTTGTATTTATATTTACATGAATATGATATATTTTAAGTACAAAAATGTAATGTATACGCATAAATTTTAAATTTCTACAGATCTCAATATAAAATTGATTATATTGATAGTAAACTTTAAATCAAATAACATTATTTTGCGCCTATTCTAATTGCTCTTAATTGTACTAGCATTGCTATTTGTTATTTATTTTGCATGAAAACTAATTTCATATTTTGCATGTTTTTTTCAATTTCATGTTTTTTTTAGATAGTTTCCGCTGTGCATTATTGTCATCAGAAAAAAATTGTTCATCGCGATTTGAAGGTATTTTAGATAAAATGAAATAATTTGTAGGCATTTTAGATCAATTGAGATAATCGCAATTTAATAATTTTACGTATATATATAAATCAGAATTGCAGTAGATTGATATAATGCGAAGGCCTGCATGATTCTCAAACATTATACTTTAACATCGAAGTGAAAAGTGTGCCTGATCAATGCCACCACATTTGTCATTTCATAATTGATAAATTGATGACTGTGTCAATAAATTTAAATAACATAATAAAATTGAAGTGTTTGTGATATTTTAATGAAACTTGATAGTTTCAGTTTAAAAATTTAAGCATTATTTTACAGAATAAATATAATGTGTATAGTTTCACTGATTTTATAGCATATCTGTAGGGCGGGGGGGGGGAGGGGTTGCATAGCCCCCCATTTTCCTATTAATTTTATGAAATTTTATGTAAATTGTAATTTTTAAGCTGTAAAAAGTCTAAATTAGTATAATATGTCTAATGGACGTGTCATGTGACATAATTTGTGTTGTTTGGTTATTTGATCATATGTATTTGTAACTGTCATTTTCATTGGAAAAAAAATTGCTTTTCTCAGCAATCCATTAAATGATATCACTTAAGCTATCATTTATGATATTTATTAATGTGCTGATGTGACATTAATCAATGAATTCTGTTTTGCCAAAAGGCTGAGAATCTCTTGCTGGATAAAGATATGAACATAAAGATAGCAGACTTTGGTTTTAGCAATGAGTTTGAATACGACGGTAAACTGGACACTTTCTGTGGAAGTCCACCTTATGCTGCCCCGGAATTATTCCAAGGTTTTGATTGTATTTTGTATTTTCTAATATTATGCATAGAATTTGAGTGATTATAAGTTATATATTTTATTTTATCTATAAAACTGAAATATGTAATTTTTTAAGTTAAATATGTAATTTTTTAAGTGAAACGTTTCGGTTGTAAATATTTAGCCAATAAAAGTTCATATTGCGGCAAATTATATCAGATATAGTTCAGAATTTACATACAATTTCTTTGCTGTAGTATGTTTTTACTGTCGTTGCTTATTTAAACTCTTTCAACTGTTTTTAAACTGTTTGTAAACTTCTTTAGTCTGCCTTTAACCCATTATTAATCTTGTTAATAGGTAAAAAATATGTAGGCCCGGAAGTAGATATCTGGAGTCTTGGTGTTATTCTTTACACGCTGTCCAGTGGTTCCCTTCCTTTTGACGGACAAAATTTAAAGGTTTCATTTGATCAACCGAATTGTAATGCTTAAACTAAATAATAGTATTATATAATATAGTAATATAAAGAGACTTCATGTAACAGCACAATCAGCAAAAATCTGTAGTTTTGTCAGGTGATATTGTTGATGCGTACCAAGTTTTTTATTGCTTAAACGTTTTGTAATTGTTTAGTAAACTGATTAAATACTAATATTATTACTATGACTGGCTATAATATTAAACAGTGGTTAAAATCGTGAGCTTACATCTTGATTTAATTTCAGTAAATTATATAATGTAGCAGAAAGTAATTTAACAGTTCAACTATTTATTTTTTTATTGATTTTTGACTGGGTAACAACTACTATAAGATAAATTTTTGACATTTATTGTTTAGGATTTGCGTGAAAGAGTTATAAAGGGAAAATATCGAGTGCCTTTTTATTTATCGACTGACTGTGAGAATCTACTTAGGAAATTTCTCGTCACAAATCCATCAAAACGAACAACACTAGAGGTTAGACCAGCGGTTCCCAACCTTTCTGATGCTGCGACCCCTTGATAACATTTTTCCAAGTTGTGGCGACCCCGACGATAAAATTTTAAACTTGTAGCGACCCCAGAACAACAATCCGTTATATTTTTGTTCTAAATTGTTAAAAATGAATTTTCAAATGAATAAAATGTTTAACTTTACATTTCAAGTGTGTATTGTGCAATGTAAATTGCGCGTACATTGCGCAAAAACACAATTTTTATTAAAAACATTAATTCTTGTAAGGTCTCAGGCGACCCCTTGCAGATTGTCAGGCGAACCCAGTTGGGTTAGACTTATATTATCATATCATTTTATTGCTGCGGTATTTTTCTAACCCTTATTTTTCTTTCTAGCCCAAATTTCAATCCGTAAATTTTAAATAATTATTTTGTAACGGTCATTTTAAGACGCGCTAAATTTAGATTTTAAACTAGAGAATGACCTGGCAGTTAATTGTTTAGATTATAATTTGGATTAGGAATAAGTTTAATGTATTAAGATTACCGTATTATAAGAATGATGTGTCAGACGTAGCTGTCGATTTAAGCACCTTACTAAAGGGTGCAGCTAGTTAGAAAAATAGTGAGCTTACCGGGATTCGAACCTGGACCTGTCACGTTTTGAGTCCAGCGCTCTAACCACTTTTCTAACGAGCCTTGACATAGGATTGATGTTAGTTGTAGGGTTAAGTTGAGAGTTATTTAGGGTTAATAAATTGTTGTTTTTAGAGTGCAATGAGAGACAAATGGTTGAATGCTACGTATGAAGGAGATGAACTGCAACCTTATCGTGAACCTGAGGAACGTCTCGATGAAAAGAGAGTCGGTTAGAACAATTTTATCGTAATATGAATCTTGGTTGCAAGGGCTTTTAGATTTAAAATTACTTTCAGAAAAGAATAATATAAGACTAATATGACGCTTTAATTAAATAGTATATATTGACTGTTATTTAAAGATAATAATGCAATTTGAAATATATCAACGCAATTCGACATAATAAAAGCAATATAAAAGTGAATATACAGAAAGTTAATAGTTTGAACAAGTATGGCAAATTTATTCAGATGACTAACATTAAAAATTAAAACATTAAAAATGAAAAAGTGTCTTGGGAAACTGTTTCAAAAATGCCACCGCATTTTCCCATTTTAAAATTATATATCTCTAATACGTAATTTTAAAACTGAATTCTGTCTAGAACAAATGATCTCTATGGGCCACAGTCAGAAAGAAATCGAGGAATCTCTCGCTATGCACAGATACGATGAAGTCTCAGCTACGTATTATCTTCTCGCCATTAAACCTATCTCTTCAGTAAGATAGACTTGCATGTCATTATTAAGTAATAAATATATATGTTTAAATAAAGAAAGTTTTTTATAAAAAATAATTATGTAACTAGATTATGTTTTTAGTTAAAAAAAGTTAATTTTATTTAGTAAATAATTACAGAATTAGATAATATTTAGAGTTTTGTGTTGAAGTAATTTCATCCCCAGCCCACCCAAAAAAATTATTGGTCACGGTTTATGTTGTAATAGAGACATGTATTCGATAACTTGAACTTTTTGCGTTAATTTTGATATTCTTTGTTAAACTTTGAATACAATTTGATTTTGATTTGATTGCTAATTGAAAAGGAATAAAACAACATATTTGGTAAACAACACGAATGTCTGACTGAAATTAAACAAATATTCAAATGTATTATACATCAATTTGAGGTTACGTTTAACTTCTAAATTACTATATTATATAAATGATGCTTCATACATTATCAGCTATCAATTTTAGCGTCTTAATTAACGTTGCAGCAAGTTAGAGAAATAGTGAGCTCTCTGGGAATCCAACCTGGACTTATTGCAACCGAATTCAGACCTCTAACAACTTCTCTAACAAGCCTTGCAAATTAAAAATTTTTTTTTAGCCAATCCTGCGTTGTACCTACTTCTAGTTTAGTGTCGGCACACATTGATTTTACCACCAAACCTGCGATCATATTTAGATTTTTTTAAAAAAATAATTTTTTTAGCTCGAGAATGCAACTCCCAGATCTTGGAGCAGCTTCTCTGTAAATCACAGTCACTCGATCAGCAGCCGACCTAGTCCTTCCTCCAGCGGGCTTCGAAGTGGGGCCCGGACCCCCACGGTCGGCGCCCAGGCCCCCTTCGTCCCCCGGGGCCTCCCTACTCACACTGAATCGATAAATTATCATCATGGTCGCCCTACAGTAGTTAGATCAGCTCAACATAGGTCGCCTACGCATCATATGATGATGAATACTAATGGAGATAGACATGTTATTGCAGAAGGTTGCAAGTTGACTGTTTTTTTCATACATTTTCTAAATTTTATTTAGAATTTGTAAAGTTTAGCAAGATTTCGTATTAAATTTTATCGTTATGTATCCAGATAAATGTTTATTTATGTAATAAATCTATTATATGGGCCTATTATGTTTAGTATAATAAATTTTGAATAATTTAATTAGATTTAAATTGGATTCAAAAATTAATGATAATTATTACAAGAAATACTATATCGTAAAAACCATATTTCTCTTTAACTGATAAATTATTTTCAGAAACTAGTGATGCTCCGTCAAAAGAAGCTCCTCCCATATCTATAGACAAGCTGTCAATCATCGGTCACAGTCGATCCATTGACCAATCAGGAGGCAGCTCAAGTGCCGATGTTTGTACAGTATTAGAACCATATTCTTGTAACATTTTGATAAATTGTCATTTTTTCTAAATTTTATTATTATTTTTTTTAATTATTTAAAAATTGTTTTTTTTGCATCTGGTTGATAACTTAAATACTAGAATCTTTTGAAGTCATCATAGGCCAATATCGCTACGATGTATTCTTATATTGCAATGATCTGTATACACTATTATACAGTATATATAAATATTTAGTTTAATATATGTATTTTTTGCATTGTAGAGACCTATAGTGAAGCCAGTAAAACCAGGCATGAATGTCAGTATCCAAAATTTTATTTTAATATTCAATTATATTAAAATATACGATTTAATTTTTTTTTTAGTTTCTAAAAAGTAAATTATATTAATACGCTATATAACGTGTAATAAATACAATAGTGCTCGATTACCAGTGAATTCTAATGTTATCATGGCAAATTTTTTGAAGGAAAAAAAAAATTTCAACAAGTCACAAAACTTTAAAAATAAAATGTATAATACTGATGTGTGACGTCGCCTTGTTCAGGTGTTATATCTGATGTAGCAGTGTGCTAATGAATTTGTTATCATTTTAATTAACAATATTTAAATAATATCTAAACATATATATATAGAGATGAGTTTATTAACAAAATATAGCGATGCAAATTGACTTTATAAAATAAATATAGAATAAATACATAGTAGAAGAAATATAAAGATAGTATCTACTATTAATTTACAGTATACAGAAAGTTAATAGTTTGCACAAGCACGCTCAGACATTTACACATTTAAAAGTTAAAAAGTGTCTTGGGAAACTGTCCCAAGACAATACATATATTGAAACATTATATAATAGACACTTTAAGAATTATATTTTCTGAGGAATTTGAATGTAGTAATTCATGCAAAGACTAGTAAATCATTGATCTCAGGTTCGAATCCTAGTTTTGCAATGCATTGCTCACTTTCTGCACCGTATATAGTAAGCCACTTAAACACTTAAATGATTTTGTGTCACTTAATAAATTAATTTTAAATAAAATGTAATAAAACGGTAAAAAACGATCACTACAAAAGTAGAAATTCAAATTTTTATGTCAGTACAAAACAGTTGAAGACAGTTTAAACAATAGCTCGAGCAAGTATTACAATTAAAAATTCAGTTGACAGAATGTATAAAATTAAATTAAAAATTCAGTGGTTTCTTTCAACGCAGCCTGTATCACGCGCGACATCGTGTCGATCCGCTCATCCCTCCCACCATCACTCGGATCTCAAACCAGCGTACCCAGACATCACCCGGTCCAGACAAGATCCACCTCGTGTGGAACCCTCCAGATCAACGTACAAGGAAGCGGAACTTTCTAGATCAACTTACAAAGACACAGAACATTCTAGAACAACGTATAAAGACACAGAACCTTCTAGAACACCTTACAAAGACGCGGAACCTTCAAGAACAACGTACAATGATACATCTAGAAGTCATCTCGATGAATCTTTCACAGATCCCAGATACGTTGATTTACGAAATGCTGCCCCTTACGCGAATTTAAATAACGCGGAGCAGTGGAATTTTACGTCGAGTGGTAACGCTGATGTTGGTGGGGGTAATTTGAATCAGCAGACATCACGGGGGGCACCGATTGTGGGAAGAAAAAAGTCAGCGTACGTTTATTTCGTAGTAATAAATCATTATTTTAATATATATTATTTCAATATATTATTTTATTAATAAAGTATGTTTAGCATTATTTCATTTATTATTTACTACGTTTATTATATTGTGTAATAATAAATGTTATTATTTTAATAATTAAGTATTATTTTAGTTTGTTATTTTTTACGTTTATGAATTTTTGTAATAATTGTAATTATTATATTTTGAAAAGAATTTAACTATGATTGACTATTTTGCAATAATGTTTAAGGTATCGAAATAAACTTTCGATTAATCAAAAATCGATTGAAATCAATAGATTGTTTTATACATATATGTAGTAATTTATATAATACTAAATTAATTAATGCGAAATATAATACTAATTAAATATAGCGTAATATAAATGATAAAAGCTGAATAAAATAAAAAAGTTGAAAAAGAGTTTAAATAAGAGTTTAAGTATATATGTATTAGTTTCTTTTGATAGAGAAATCAATACAACATAAAACCTTATTTTATTAATATACAAACGCATTATAATATGATTCATTTATTTTCGATTCACTGTCTAAAGTTGACGTCCTTTATTTAATTGTTCTAGCGAACGTAAACAACTTCTTGTGACTGAGATCACGTCACCTGATGACGTCACTGACCGACTCCATCACGTTAAGATCACGAGTAACTCCCCCTACTCCACCACTCCGGGGGACTTGCCTTCCGTGGTGGGATCCGGTGAAACTGGAACTTCCTGGACAACGTAAGAGTAAATTCCTGGACTTTTTGATTTTTATCGTCTTTTTTACTTTTTGATTTTTAAATGTTTGAAAGTTTGTCAACCTTTTTGTTTGCCACGCTTTTTCAAACTATTAAGTATATTGTATAATAAATTATTATTGCATATATTGTTTAAATTTAGCATTTATATTCTGTATTTTAGCGTGTATATGCTGTAGTTATATATTTTTTAAATTCAATTTTACGTAAGAGTGATTGTTTTGAGAAATTTTCTCTTTATAACAATCATTGTGAAAAGGGTTTAGTTATATTACATTTATTAAAAGATTTCTATTATTTATTGTTGATGTAATATTATTATATAAATTTATACGGATATGATTATGATAATACTACAGAAGGTACCCAACAAAATGGCCCCGAATACATTGACTCGACAAAACGGCCTCTCAATTTCAGTTAATAATCCTAACCGTAACTAATCCTAAACTTAGCCTTAACCCTTCAACTAACTTCAACCATAACCCGAATCCTAACCCTGAATGAATAGAAGTATCCGTTTTTTCGGATCACAACTATAGCTTGATCAGTAAATATTCAACTTTCATTACTTGCTGTTCTTTTTTTTGTTTGTTTTTTTATTTTCTTTAAGTAAAACATCCATTATTTTAAACTTCTCATATTTTTCCACACAAAGAAGAACACCTAATTCTTACAACCAAGACGAATCTCAACCACAACTTTCTGGTCTGATCACACCAACTGAAGTGTCCACACCGGGTCTCATTAGCACGGGCGTACCAGCAACCGCACCGCGCACGGAAAGCAGACAGGCAGGCTCGTCGAGATTCTACCGGAATTTACCGGGACGTTCCACGATCCACGGTGGAACGGTCCAGGATCGGGTAGTGGTGGGAGGAACTCAGGTGGATCCACCCCCTGTGCCGAGACTCGGGCGACACACTAAGTTGTCATTTTTAGATAAGCTGGCGTCAAAATTTACGAAAAGGTCAGTGTGTGTTTAACAGTAAGGGTAAAAGCAGTGGTGTTTGGGGTAGGGGGGAAGGGGGGGGGGTACATTTTTATGAGATTAGGGGAAGGATTCATTCTAGTAAGGGCTCTTATAACGTTTACTTGCGTTGATCAGGCGCATTAGTCATTTTGGTGAAACTGTACAATATATTTGTTTGAATTAGCTTTCATGTACTTTTGATTGCACTCTGTTTTTCATCTAAATTTCTCTAAATTCATGTTTTTGAAAAAGAGAATTTTTTTATTATTATTATTATACTAAGTTCATTAAGACCTGGTATATTCTCTACTGCATTTTGCAAGTAGATTTGAAGTAAAGTATATTTATTGTTATTATTTTTCAGGTAATCTCTCAATGTTTCTAGACGCAGAAAATGGTTGCCAGATTCTAATTCTGCTGAATATTATAAATAACTATCTCACTTGCGTGAAACTTGTTGCCTTAATTTTTTCTACAAGCCTTGCATATGAATTCTGGCCTTATTCAAGTACAAACTGTGACCCATCGAACGGCCCTGACAAATGGGCCCTGACTGTTAATTCATAGGGTCAGGGTTGGTGTTAGTATACTAGTTAGGGTTACTATTGAAGCGAGGCTTGGTGCTAGGGTTTGGGTTAAGTTTATGGTTAGTTAGGGTTAAGGTCATTAAGTGCGTTAACGGGGCCATTTTGTCGGGTTTATGTATTCGGGGCCGTTTTGTCGGGGCACCAAGTATATTCTTAATATACTAGAATATTCTTTATGTATCATTATTTGTGACTTGAATTTCGGAATAAAATTCAGTTTAAGTTTTACATCCTAGCCCAATGACAATCCCAAATGAAAATGATTTATCACAATATTCATTACTTGATTTCTGTGTACATTTTGTCATTAAATAGATTCTTGTGGTGAATTGAGCAATATAAAGAAACCATATTTACTTAAATTTATAGCTAAATATATACATCTACTGTGGTATACAATATATATTTTTTTTCTTTATACGTTATATTGAAATATATAAATACAGAAAATATGTATTCTTTCTGTATGCATTATATTTAAATATATTTCTACTTTCTGCAGCTGTATTTGAATATATTATAAAGTATAAAGCCTTGCATTTACACCAGGTGTTTCATTAAAATATCTTTATGCTGTGTTTGTTCGTAACTGATCCTTCTGCCTTGCGCTCCCTTGTGTAATCAGGCGCACTAATCATTTCACTAATGGAGTAACATATGGTTGTTTGTATAAGTCTTTATATACTTGATGTAAGCCTATTGCATTTGTGGCGTAAGTTAAAGAAAAATGCTATAAATTTAAAGAAAATCCTATAAATTTAAAGAAAAAGCCGATAAATGTGTGTATTATACACAAGCTTATCTGAGTGATCAATGTTTAGATATATTTTCTGTTAGTAGAAACACTTATTTGTTGAATGTTCTTTGTCTTGTACAATTTTGTATTCCTAAAAGATGCTGAAAATAGTTTGTATATTAAATCTATTGAATTATAGGGTCGAAGAAGAATTTTGTACATTTCATCTCATAACTGTATTACTAGTAATAAACGCTCCATGCTGGTCTAATTGATAGAATTACTCATTTTTAATATTTCATTATTTGCATTATTATATTTCATAACATTATTTTTAGTATAATGCTACATATATGTATTCACGTAAGCTGGTTGTTTTTAAATGTTAAAATTAAAGAAATAATTGTGAAAAAGATTGAGAAAATTAACGATCCATTTACTAGCTATTTTAATGCATTTAAGTGTGACTTTCGTTAAATTTATAAAATCTGTGAAAATAGTGATTATTAAGAATCTTAAGATTAAAAAATTGATTTTAATTTATTCCTTGTTGCAGCCTTTATCAAACTACTAAATTCAGTAATAGTTATCTTTAACCACCAGTTATTCCGATGTAAACTAGTTTTTAATGTAGAAGTTGTTCAGAAATTTGGTCCTTTAATCAAACAATTTAAATCTTTTCCGAATCTTATCTCAGTTGAATGAAATTTTCATTTATAACAAGTTCTAATCTTGTTTTAAATGAAAATTAAAAATATTTATTAACTCGCTACAAGTGGCCTAGGGGGTTGCCAAAAACACATCCCCCTCCCCAAATAGGAAACTTTGGTTTTTATACAAATTAGACATTTTGGTTAAGCCGCATCAACAGTTCAGAAAATTCCATTTTTACAATCAACTTTTTTTTCTTGACTTTTCTTTGACTTTTCTTGAACTTTAAAGACTCAAAATTATAATGTTTTTACTTTTACTTGACCCCCTCCCTTTGAAATTATGAGTTAATGGCGCCACTGAAAATGACAAAATATTTTTAATTGTGATATTTTAACTTCGATGTGTGTAACAGTGACTACCCAGCAATTAACGTTGAATAATTAATGCAGTATAATGTTGATAACTGTAATGTTTTTTAAACTGTATTTATGTGAATGCTGCTTGGGCATATATAATGTTTTTATTCATTCTCTAGAATCTATTTTTATACGTATTATTGTTATTATTGTAGCTTCATTGATAACTGCTTAATCATTTCATCAATCTTCCATCATCTTTGATCACTAGATCAATCTTTCATCATGTTTTGATCATTGATCAATCTTTCATCATCGTTTGACCACTAGATCAATCTTTCATCATCTTTTTTCATCATTTGATCTGACTTCTTTGATAGCTATGCATATTATTACATGCGTTTAATTGTATAAAGCTGTTGTTATCTAAAATTTAATTAATAAATCATTTGTTGAATTTTGTAAAGTTTCCTTTTTGGTTCTTAATATCGTTAATTTAATAAAAGTTAAGTTGATAATAGCTAAGCTTAACGTCTGGATTATTTATACATAACATCCAGAAATTATACCCATAGTTCTATAATATTAAACAGTATAATTCTGTACTATTAAATTATACAATATTAAACAGTAAACAGTATAAATATAAGGTAATTTAATACAAATGGGACTCCACTTTATCGTATACCAAATTAAACACAGTGCTAAACGATACCGAGTGTTTCAGATTTTCGATGAATATAGTGAATCTAACCCGCCACAACTCGATTAAATGTAGAGCGCATCAATATATTCTACTAACATGCTGTGATAATGTAAAGTATAGGAAACAAATAATATAAAAAATAAAAACCTTACTGGTTTAAAATACTTAAGAGCTGAGTAACAATAAGCCGAATTAAAAGATATATATATATACTATCGCCCAAAGAAACAATTCGTATATTTTATAATATATAGTTTTCAAATGAAGTTAGTTAAAATTACCATTATCGTATCAATTACAGACCTATTCAAGATTAGAATGATTGCATATATCATTTAAACAAGCAATCATAAGATTAAATTATCGAGATATTAAAAGGTTGAAAAATTTTAAGATTTTTAAAGAACCAAATAATTAAGAGTTAAGACTTAGAATATGTTACAGAATACAAACAGCCTCTATCAGTATACAAATTAAATAATATTTTCATTATCATCATCTACGTGACGTCACTGTCACAACACGTGACTTATCCACCCCTCCCGCGTTCGATTTCGTCCCAACCCTCGTGGGTTGACCCTCAACCCTTCCCACCCAGCCCCCGGTTCGATTTACCCTAATTCCCCCGTATGATACCTTGTCTGCATGATGCTGATTAACCACCGACCGTCTCTGAGGTTGTTGGGATCTCTCTGACGGACCATCTAAAGAACCTTGTGAAGGCCCTGGAGGATGACAACGCAAGTCCCCATTAGTAGGACCATCTATAGGACGATTAGTAGGACCATTATTAGGACCATTAGGACCATGTAATAATTGCGACCCGTGTAAAGAAGGCGAAGAAGTCCTCGAGTTAAAATTATCGTTTGATTTTGCACGAGCCGCTCTTGACATTTCACTAAAAGTATTCTGCCTTTTAACGCGAGCGTTATACACCCGATTCTCTTTGTGTTCTTGCGTTTTTGGTTGACTCCTCTCCTCTGGCAATTGATGCAATATTTGCTGTTTTTGAACCGGTTGCTGGCGTTTCAAAAACAATCTCGGTTTAGAGTAATAAGGATCAACACTGGCTTCTGATCCGTGAGAAGAAGGTGGTTTTGACTCGTGTATTTCACGCGTCGTTTCCTTGTTTTGTTGTGTCGTCGAGCCCCCAACTTGCGGCTCTTTCACACGACAGTTACTACCATAAAACGAAGGTTGTTTTTCGATGGTCGTGCGATGCATCGATTGATTTCGATTCAAAGTTTGAAAGTTTCTATTAACGGATCCATCGAGCGTTGATCGATATCCCGCGGAGCTATCTAAACGTCGTGGAAGTTTCCTTTGCACGCCAGTTTTATACGTCTGATCAACGGGAAAAGCAACGCTAAGTCTACTTCTTTCCTCCAGTGGAATAAACTCCACTAAATTACTATCAGACGTTGCGGCGTCCTCTAACGGTTCCGTTTTCTGTTTGGTAACCACAGCGTGTACGGTACTCTGAAAATCTATCGTTTCGCATATTGTTGGAGGTGTCATGTCACTAGTTTTACGATCCTCAAAATCTTTAAAATCTTTTCTTGCGCTTAGACGATCATGCTTATCGTCACTACGGAGTGGTTTATTAAAAACTGATTCAACTGCGATAGGTTCGCTCATAAGAAGATCCAACTCGTAATCCAAATTTAAGTCATTATCAGTGAACTGGGGCTTGCGACCTCCGGTTGAAAAAGCGGCTGATTTGGGCCGGGGTTGAATTTTTATCTCGTTGTTGTTGTTGGGGCCCTCGATAGTTGTTCGCTGGCGTTCCGGAAGATTTTGACGGGCGCCGTTGGCCCAGGCGGATTTCGGGCGAGTTTGATACATAGTGTAACGTCAGTGTTTTCGGTTTTTTGGCGCCAGTTAATTATTATATTGGTCTACAATTATCGCGTCATTAGTTTTAAGGATCTGTGAAACAATACTATTTATAATCAGATTCATAAAATTTACAAACTATTTTTTTGCTGCAAATTCTCTAACAGAATTTGATCAAAAAAACTAAGAAAGAGAAAGGATTAGGATTCTCAAACTTGGATCTAGTTGTTTGATATCAAATTTGAATTCTTTATACTGGAGTAGATAAAAATGATAACAAAGGCCTAATATGAGAGTCTATGCCTAAGTAAGGCATAGCATGCTTACAGTCAGATAAAGAATAAAGTAAACATTGCTTTATGGCTTTATAAGCTACTGTATATCAATTGCAAATTGAATCTTTGTAAATCTTGCCTATCTCGATTGTTACGTAGCAGTTTTGACTCATAATATTCAATTATTTTAAAATGTGTTTTAATAGTTTCTAAACTTTTTATTTAATTTATCATAACATTATAATTTTATTTAAATATCAAAACGTGATCATTCTTGGTCATTCTTGGATTAAAATTTAAATTGCAACTTCAGATTATTACAATCCCAAGTAATTCATTTTTCTAAGGTCCTATAGTACACGTGAAACACGTGAAAAATACAACAGCTGATGTAATCGATAAATCTGATATAAAAACACTAGTGCATTTTTGACCATAACAGAAAATCATTGACCATGAATTAAGGCAGCAATATAAAGACCCAAGTCAAATGATATCAATGAGCTTTCATTTCCGCAATTAAATCATCAATTATAATTATCTCGTCAAAAGGGCAACAAATTGCATTGACGCGTAAATGTTGATGTTTTCGATGATAAATTGTGGTAAGCCTACATAAACTTGTTTTCAATCAAGCTAAACACGTATAAAAATACCTTGATTATTCTATTTTGTAGTACAGGCCCTAAGCACAGTTTATTTTACTATATTTGAGGCATACTATATTTTATACAGTATATTTATTATTGTATATATATAGTAGGCCTTTTATATGCTATATATTATCTTACAGTATAGAGAGCATAATATTACAATTTATACAATCTATGTTCTAATCTACAAAACTAGGCCTATAGTATAACAATTACTAAATAATGACATGTAACCCTATTAACTTTGTAAATCCAGCGAGCTTTGTATCCAAATTGTTTTTAGAGTTTAAATGAATAAGTTTAATTAATAAAATCGCTATTTAGCTTATGGAGACGTAAGATCTACGATAATAAAGAGAGCAATCGAGACAGAGCGAAAAACAAACAACCAGACGTACAGACACACGTACATGTAGACAAATAGAAGCGAAGAAAGAGAAAGAAATGATAAAAGGCGAAAACTTTGTGTGCGCCCCCTCGTAGATGTGTAAGTAATTAAAGAACGTGATGTTGCTGAGATACATTGGACCAAACAAATAATTTTACCGCTTTGAATTAAATATTAATCATATACAGGACGATAATCAAGATAAATTAAAAGAGAAGGAGAGGGAGAGAGTGGGGAGAGAGAGCGAGGGAGAGCGTGGGGAGAGTGTGGGGGGTCAACATTCAGCCTTATTCATGGAAAGTTGTGAAATTTAATTTTAAAAATCTACTATTTTTTGCATTTTGCATTTCTTTTTTTAATTTATTGATAAATTCATTATGCTTTTTTTTATTTCAGTCATTGCAGATTTATATAGGCCCTAATAGTTTTTTTACAATACTTTGCTCTTTCATAAAACTAAGCATTTCAGTAATGATCTCTTTAAATTCTACATTTTATTACTCAATTGATTTATTTCAAACGATTGGGCCTATAATGCGCTTGTCAAATTGTTAGACCTAAATACTTAGATACTCATAATGAAAAAATACGGATTTTTTTCTTACAGTTTTTCTGAGAGGGGGTTAACCCTTCGGCCCACAGTCGTCGTCCCCCTCTGTTCTTTGTTAACTTTGTTTAACATAAAAAAGTGATTTTATTAAACCTAAATTAAAAAATTAAATTAATTTAATGTAGGAGAGGGAGGCATAATTAGGCTAGATTATTTGTTAAAAAGACATGAACAATAATTTCTTTGCTAAGTTTTAATAAATTCGCATTCCATGTCCGAAATCTGAACCATTTGTAGATCCAGTAGATGCAGGAAGTTAGTAGCGAGCATATTTATCTGATTCTGAGCGAGGGATTGCGTCGTATAGTTTTTAGTTTCCCCTAATGCGTGACGTTTATCTTGAGCCTGCGATTTTAACGACACCAAATTTATGCATATTTATGTGAATCGTGCAATTTAATATTATTCGTTTATCCGTGCAAGTGTAATCTATTCATGCATAATAAGACTTTCTTTTGTGATTCGATAGTATTTGGTAAAATATCATTTAGCGTCGGTTAATTACTTTATTTATAATAAATGCAATTAAATAAAATTATCACATAACAAATGCTCAGAAAGGGTATAAGGGGAAAGGGTTAGAATTTTCTTAATATAAATAATTATCCATGCAAAAGTACACAACAATACGAGTGT
>JAQIXG010001254.1:0-23315 GCA_034700105.1 Oconnorella tubifera
ATCAATGAAGGGAATATATTCAGTAATTGAGAACAAACAATTATTGTGAGAAATCAACAGAACAGAAAAAGAAAAGACTTAACACTAGAACTCAAAAAAAGATCTAAAACACAGCTTGACGGATCGAATAGATGGGAAATAATAAAGCTGACAAATGACTGTGTTCTCCCTATTTATGCACAATGAAATATTATCAAATGTACAATTTAACATTTAAAGCAATTTTGGGTTATATGTTTTAATTTCAATATTGAAGCAAGTAATGATAAAAATATAGCAAAATTAAAAATGTAATACTAGACTTATATAGTAATTCAATTAGACTTAATGTAAAGTAATAATGTATGATGAAAACATACATTGAATAACTTTGATATTAAATAGGTTATAACAATTCAACGTAGAGAGATTAATTAAAATGAACAACATTAGCAACAATGCAGCAAATAAATGAAGTTTATCATTGAGTAAATAGCAATTTACGAGTAATACGATATCTATGTAATAACTGCACTTGAGTTAAAACATTTAATTAATTTTAGGAATTTGAGACTAAAAATTGCAGTTTTGATCCTCAAATCAAAAATACAAGTAATATTAAAAGACTTATTTCGGTTTAAGTTTAATTACATATCATTTAATATTAACTCAAACATTTCTGATAGTTTTTATCTAATACTTTATTTTAACAATATTTCGTATACCATTTGCACGTTAAAATTACATGGCATATATATTAAGTATAGACACTGAAATAGCAAAACCAAAAAACAGCAAAAAGCAACAGAAGAAAAGCGTGCAATTATCGCTTTGCTTGACATTTGAAATACACCATATAGTCTGTTCAATGTAGCGTGATCTTAATGCTACATAGGGTCTACTTAATAATATCTTATCGTATATCTTTTTGAACTAACGGCCACAAAATCTATATACGGGCATATATACAGGTTATAAATCAATCCGCAACAAAAGCAAGCATTTCCATATGCATGCCTTTTACGCTCTTGGCAGCCGATAATTGGCAATTCTACCATTAACTCGAACCCTAGACTTCAAGTTAGAAGATTCTATCAGTCAACCGTGACGTCATTAGTCACGCTGGAGTACATTTTCAATACTGTTCAACGCGTCACAAAAGAATAAAGAATGCAGAAGAAGAAGAAGAGAGATACAATAAGAACAGTGACACGTTTGATCTAACTAGTGACACGTTGGAGAAACGGTTAAATTGTGATCATAAATTTTAATCTAATTGTAACCACAGAGCGAATTATTAACATTAATTTCAGTATCGAGAAAATCTAGTGTAATTGCAGTATGATTTACGTAGGAAAATTCTTTTAAAATAGCAAAAATAAATTTAAATATAGTTTTTTGTTTTTAATCATAAATATATGCTTAATAACATATTTAAGTTAAACATTACTAATGTAATATCAATGATCCATAAATACAAAAATAAGTTTAGAAATAACTAAATGTATGCATTCAAAAATTCATAAATGACAGCTTAATGAAGAACTTAAGTATTGCGTTCGTTTAATTAGGCCAAGAATATAAATTCAATTCAGTGCATTAATTAGCTTGAGGATAAATGTTAAGATTGTGCATAGATATGCGTTTGCGTTCAATTGAAAGAAAACATCTGAAGTTCCTATAACTGCCCTTAAGCTAACAACACCAGCTGGCAATTGCATAAAAGAATATCACAGGAATTCCATTCTTTTGTGATCATTGACCCAACATTTGAACTGACTCATTTCAGTCTTTATTCAAAATACTAATTACAGCCTAGAAATGGCATGAAATTTAATTAAGCGCCAATGCTATTGAGTGTAAAACAGTACAGACTTACTTCCGATTTTAGTAGTGAGTAGTGACCAAACTTAACGGTTTAGGTTTAATTGTTAAGTTAATTTTCCTTACATAATTAATTCTATACGTCATACTGGATTTGCAATATCTCGAGTATCTTGATTTTAAGTGCTAGGCATATATTACTAAGAGAAATGCCTCAATCAAGATTATGACTGTTTTACCAAATAGGAAAAAAAGTTATTTTTCTTGAAAATACCGCATTAAAATTAATCATTAGCCAACTAACAATCGATACCGGACTTCCTATTATCTAAAAACAATTAAAAAGTACAAGCGATAAAATTATTTAATATGAGCAGAAACTAACTTTCAAATGTAACTATTACAAATTTGCCAGTGAATCTTTCAAATTAAAGTTAATCATATTATTCAGTTATAATAAAGTTCATTGTCCTTACATAGTTACGCATAAGGATATGATCTGCACTGAAATCAATGTTCTTAACCTACATCAAACAAATCACAAAGACCACTAATCCCCCAACTAATCACACCACAATCAAAGAATTATAAAACTATACACACACAAACTTTCACTAAAGCTATTAATCTAGCCTGACTAATAAACCCAATGGGACAAGAAGATACTCATATTTTTGGATACCTCTAACAAAGTTTATGCTGCAGGGGGGTGACTATTGCAGCAATTTGAGAGGGAGAGAGTTAGTAGTGCAGCTTGTAAAAATTGTCAGTTAGAAAGAGGACTACTTTATGAATAGCCTACTATTGAGTTGATTGTCCTTTGTACAAACGGATCTCGGAGTACTATTGTCTGACAATACTACGTCAGGTGTATCATCAGTTTTTTGAATATAACAATACGATTATGAAATATGAATAGCGATGATAAACAGCATCAATTTGTCCGTTAGGCATAGAGGCCTAACGGCTATTGTTTATGAATAATTTGAATTTTAAAAATAGCTGTTCATTAATATGAATATATTCGCCATATATTCACGAAATAGTCACAAAAGGTTAACTAAGCCCCAAGGCCTAATATGTAATTTAATAACTGATACAAATATAAACAGATTATTTACGTTTTAGTATTATGCTTATAATTACTTTTTATGAATCGAATCGTAATTGCATTTAAATGACAATAATGTATAGTATGTTAATGCATAGTATAGTATGTTCATGTGTAACAAATTATAAACAAGAATAAGAATAGTAGTCAATATTTTGAAATACATTATTGCAAATAGACAAGCAAAACAATCTATGCCAGTTTATCGATTAATAACTAATGACACTACGACATCTCTACTAGTTTTTAACTACACATTAATTGTGAATAGTGCCCCGATGATTCACAATAATTTCAAGCAGTAAATCGTCAATGAGTGTATAATAGAATAGAAGTAAAGAATGGGAATATAATGAAACTCTCCAGATCAAAGCTTGGCTACGCATGGCTTCAAACTCGAGAACCTAAGGGCATGAGAAAAGTATCAAACATTCCTCAAATATTTAAGAAATCAAACAATAAGATGAGACCTTTTAAATAACGGAAGGGGGGAGGGGATAAAAAGGGAGTGGGGGGTATTTAGATTGATGTAAAGTTTACGATACGTAAGAATAAAGGATAAAGTGCGGCTTTTAACCTGTATAAACATATGACGTCATGTGACGATTTAAGTTTTATTATATTTGAGATTAATGTTTATGTTGTCGATACAATTTAGCTTTAAAAGGTTGCGTTACGCGAATAATAGAAGTATACGATATGGTATTTTAAGTATGGTATAATTGATTTGTATATTATATGCAAACGAATATGTATTTAGAACCAAACTAATTACAAATAAATCGAGATAGTTATATTTATGATACAGTTTAACTTTGGTTTCAATCGATTATCTTTAGTATGACAAATTTCATTAAAATTATAAAAGTAATATCTACTTTACGCTTCGCATATCTTTGATTATTAAAATTCGTTCGTTTGTCAATGATTATTACCTGAATAAACAATACAACTACTTGTGATTACTTTAAAAAAACAAGCCCTAGACCTTCTCTAAGCGAGCTTTTGATAATATTTGATCGTAAAACATTCTTCGAGCAAAGTAAGTGAACATTTTTTAGACTAGCTGACGACATTATGCAATAAAGAATACAACTAGCTTGCAGGTATTACGCATACAAGAGCATAGCTAGATTTTTGTAGCCTAGTCTTATATATTCTACCAAATATGACATTGCCCGCAGTTCAAGTGTCGCAACTGTATTACCTAGACATATTGAACAATGCCGACCTTTATGCGTACCAGAATTTTTGAGCTGCATTTACTTATTATCAAGGCATATTTATGATGCTTTACCTTTGTCTGTCTCTTTGTATGTTCGTTTGTATCTCTCGCTATCTTTACACAAACCATTATAGTTCTTGCATTTTGAAATTCAAATAGACTCGTCAAATATTTATTTATCTGTGCAAATCTGGCATATTTACGATCCTATTTATATCTATTTCACTTTCTCGTTCACTAGTATTTCTTTCCCTCAGTCAATTTTTCTTATCGAATAGCTAGAAAGTACTTATCACTTTTGATTTAGATTTTAGAATACAAATCACCTTTAGCTATCATAAATCAGATCAATGTCATCGATAATTATCATTCTTGTCAATTTGACAAGCCATATTAGTCACACTACACCCCCCCCCCCCCCTATTAACTATTCAGTTGTACTAATAACAAAATTGCACACAAAATTACATAAATAAGAACTTTAATTAATTTATTAAATAATATGTAACAATTAGTATTATTAAAATAGTGACAAATAATAATTATATATACTAGATTTTACAAGCCGATAAAATTATATATTGTAATAAAGTTATTACGCCTAGTTTTCGTATATCGTTAACACAAATCCTGCAATAAAGCTATTTTGTCGATCATATACTATTATTATTGTCATTATTTAATAGAAATCAATGTTAGACAGTATACATATAGTAAGCATCATAGTAGTACAATTACCACCAAAGGCAAGAATGCCTTTATTATGAAGTTATTAGTTTTTATTAGTTGTAACATAATATAAGGCTTATAAGCTTATTAGAATATGCAAAAACATCTGTGGTATACCTATTGCAACTGTTGAACAAATTTCAAATCTTTTCATATATTAGCGATTGACTGCATTAAAATAAAATCCAGCTTTTTTGATGATAAACTTTAGAATATAACCACCAACATCAACAAATATATATCATTATTTAATATTGTTGCAAGTTACAAATATAGCCTTGCAGAAATTATCTTATTATTATACAAAATATTTATTTCAAGTGATCTAAAAGAATTATCAAAATGTAAATAAGACACAGTAAGCAGTCGTTAAAATAACGATATGAAAGTTTTTCTAATTTTAAGGACAACATATAATATTAACTTATGTTTTTGGACAAAGACCTTTATTATTATAATTTCAATGAATGCAGTTATTATAGTGCAGATAATTCTATGCAAACTTTGATAAAACTTGCAATTGCATGAATAAAATGATAAACGTACAAAAAGTACTTTACATTCAGAGTTACTCAATGCAGCAGTGTACCGATAACAAAAAATTAAAAAATAACTATATAAAATCTCATAATGATATTACAGAACAAAATCGTTACATCATGTAAAGTAAACTAACCTTTTAAAGTTTCTTGTGCAAGTTCCAAACACTTATTGCTGTTATTTCTTTATTTCAAGTCAAAAAGAAGAGCACATTTGCGGACTAGATTCTTCTAATAAGTTTAAACTTCTAATACAAGTAGAATCGCGCTCGAGCGAACGCATCCATCATGACTTTAAAATTCAAATTATTCTGCAGCTAAATGTTAATGGTAAACTTATTTTCAACGACTTTCAGTTTACTCAAGCGTTTCAAGCCAAATATACTGAATACAGACTGTATTCAGAGCAAATAATAATATGAAGTTTATATCTATATAGCGGTAATATTATAATGATTCTTTGAACGCGAAAACTTTGGCTCGAATTCTTTATAGCTTCGCGAGGCGCTTGCTTAAAAGACCGTGTGCGACTTTTAATAGGGAGAGCTTTGTGAAATAAGTTTGGGAGAGGTTCTAAATGTTTGATGCTCTTTTTAATAGATTACAATTGACAGATAAGGTAGTTCATTCAGATACAGAGACGCTATTAAATAATTAAACAATGGAAAGATAAAATTTATATAGCAAATCAGAGTTTAGAAGTTATATATTGCATCAATATGTACTATCAATATGGAACTTAATAAATAATGCGATCAATTCAAAATAAGTATATGTAGGCCCAATATATTTAACACAAGTCTCATTTTCAATAGAAATCTCTGAAAAATAGTTAGAAATTTGGACTAACTACTAAATTTGTTAAATATTTTTAACGATATAAAAATTATACATATCAACATTACAGATAATTGTAGATACACTTCTACTTCTATAACAAATTATTTGTTTTGACCATAATTTAAAACAAAACTAAAATTAAAATATTTATTTGTCAACATGCTCATATTTAACAAATAAATATATAGATGAAGTACGGCGCGTATGTCAATTTATATTCTATATTCATATATTTTGATCATAGTTTCTTATTTTTCGTGAAACCATTAAAAATACACAGGGTAATCGACCCCCGGTTACTTTTCCGCAATGCGTCACCCCGTGTTGACGTTACCTTACAAGGCTCAATCGACTTCCGATACCTTGCGACCAGGCCCTAGCAATCAAGATCGACAACAACGCTTTAGGCAAAAGAACGCAGCGAATTCGCAAGCTTTTTGCCGCAGCACAGGTAAGCCATGAATAAGCCTGGAGATGAGTCACTCTCGTAATCAGGCTGAGTGATAACGTCGAGTGATTCTGATATATGTGCGACATAGTGTGTCAGTAGCAATTTACACATTTATAATCATACACCCACACAAAGTTGTATGAAAGAAATATGTTATAAATAAGATAAGAAAATCGATGATCTAGGGTCAATTTTGATTGAGACATAATAATATTAATTTAACAACTGTTCGGTGAAGGGTTGTTTTATCTGCAATTGACAAAAATGAGTAATATGATAAAAAGTAACTGGATCGACACATTTTAAATTGATAACATTAATTAGTCATTGGTATAATAAATGAGTAAGAATTTGATGGACAAGATAAAGTAAACAATCTTTCGAAAATGATTTAAAGTCAAGTCAATGTTATTTAAAACATGTAATTACATCTCTAATATTTATGCAAGATATATCGATATTTGCTTAAACGGTAGTTATTTTACGTTTTTTGATTGAATGATAATTTAAATCAAAGGGTACAATGTTATTTGGCTATAATAGTAGTCGCTTTGAATTTATAATTAACACGAAGAATAATTAAATCCAAGCGACGTAATGTTTTTGCATGTCATTCAACGTTCAATTACCTACTTTATAACTTAGTTGAATGTTAAATAACTTTGGTAAGTCGCTTTGAAATAGTTAATTACTCGTACAATGGAGCTTACGAAATATATAGCAAATTTAAATAGTTTGAATTTGAAATTAAAACTATAACGCTTGATCGTCAATGAAATAAAATCCAACACTTATAATCATGAATAAAAGTATTATAAAAGTATAAAATGAAAATTTCAGCAATAAATCAAATTAAAATGATACTAAATAAGTTGTAACCAACAATATTTAATGTCAAATTTAAAACTTTCAATTATGCTATAAATCATTTTTGATTAGCTTCTGACAACAAATAAACTTCGATTAAACTGCTTTCGGATGTTAACCATAATAAAGTATCATCTATAATAATCGTCGTTGTTTAAATAACAACCAGTTACCATTCTCATAGTAATTTTATTGATCTTAAACTGTCACAACAATGATAGTAATGTTATATTTGCTGCAAATATTTTCTCACTGAAGACCATTTTATTATCAATAATAGTTTATTGATATACTCTTTACAATGATATAATCTCCCACACCTATAGTTGAGTTTGTAACAAAATTTTCCGTTCATCATTACACAATAGCTAAAACTCAGTCATCAAAATCGATCCGCAAATTGATTGGCTGGTTAAAAATAGCTTTGTTTATCATCAAACGACTCATTAGTTTATCGAGAAAATACTTGAATCAATGATTTATCGCTTTTGCGATAACTGAAAGTGATTCATTAGCTTTTAGCCTTAAGTTTTAAGGCTCTGATCTAATTTTCTACCTGCGTGAATGTCATTTTTTTTATCAAAACTTTTACTATTAAAACCATACATTTGAGTGTTTTTTGATAGCTTAAATGTCCCATATTAAAATTAAGTTTGTGCTGTAACAATCACAAACATTACTTTTAATATTGGACATCGAAGAACCGAATTGAATTCACTGATACAGTCATCAACTAAACTTGTTGAGCGGTTAATATTATCATTAGATCTTCTCACAGTAATTCTAATTAAAACAATTAACCTTTTAACCCACTAACCCGTAACGTATTATGCAAATACTGCGAGCACGCGATGAAAATATATGTTAGCTAAAATTCCCTCTAGGCGAAATAATTATGCGACTTGGAAGACGTTCTAATTGGCTGTTGTTATTGTTTACGTTTAGGCTTTTATCTGGGTTTATAGAATAATAATTTTTCATATAGACATTCTTTAATGAGCGGCAACAGAGGCCTACTATTGACATTCCAGTAGATTCTTGAAAATCATTGTTAACAATGAATTCATTGAAAACAGCAGTAATCAAATATAAATATAATAAATATTATTAATAAGCTAGCCTGTAATGGTGATACCTGTAATTATATATAAATTAGTCTATATTTACATATATGAATATGTAAATATTCATGTATGTTAATATTATTATATAAGTGAATATATTAATAACTATTATTATTAAGTTAATAATCATAGTTATAACCCGTAATTACATATTATGCGTAAACATTGTATGCAAAAGACTCTATATTAATCGATTAGTTAACGTATAATAATTTGCATAAAACACTTTATTTCAAACTTCTAAAGATTGAAACCAAATTGTCCTCAAAGTGTAACGGTTTAAAATCCTAAAACCCGAACAAAACTGAGGCGAATGATTTTGCCACGACCTAGTTTTTACGGATCAATAAATCTCCAGGTTGCCTGGTCCCCTATGGTACGGTTTTCATAATGTTTACATCGAGAAGAAAGCTCTGTACTTTGGACACAATTGCACGCCAGTGTTTATAACAAACGCAGCTGGGTCTTCTTTTATACGAGAAAAATGCAATAAAACAAATATCGAACATAATAATTATATCATTGATGTGCACGCAGGTTATTGGCAACAACACAAGTTTTTGTACTGCGATAATAAAGATATTTGGTTATTAACTGCATGTTAAACGAGTTTGTAATAATAATTACAAAAACATCAATCTAAGATTTATATTTAGGTAAATATTTTTGAGCTATTTGTTTATTTTGTTATAATTACCTTTAAGTTTATTTCGCTGTTACTAAAAATTCAAAAAGTTTCACCTATAAATGTACAACAAGGTTGCAGGTTATGATCATCATTGAAATAAAACTGCAATTTTCAATTACGATCAAACTACAATTAAATATATTTTACTAATAAAAATCGAAAATTACTAACATTGAATCACAGGGATTCGAACATCACACCTTTCATGAGCCAACATTATTTGTCATTATGTTTTAAGGACATAACATTAAAGAACAAATTCTACTGTAAGATCAAGAGCACTTCCTCGTTAGCTTTTTCATTGAATGGCCTAATCATCCTTGCTTTCTAAGAAATCTAAATATCGTCCTGAATGCCTGATTCAGCTGACGCCCAGTAGACCCAAGTGCAACGTTTGGATTAACTATACTAAAGACAAAAAATCAATATGATTTAATTAAATGAGTAAATACAAGAAAGTTTGCATAGTCGTGTAGTCTACATTAATACGTGATATATTTAACAGTGAATTATTTTTAACCCAGCTTTGGCCTACAATTATAAAAGTTTTGTTATTTAAGGTTGTTTGTAATTTAACGATTTTTAGTAATAGAAACAAATAATACGTTAATAAGAGGTGTCTCTCTTTTAGTCAAGTTGGAAACAATATATATTCTACTGTAGCTTTTTATGAATATAATAATAAGTCAATATGTAAATCAAAGAATGCTTGTCAATTTCATTTATTTATTAAAGTTTTTACTATTAAAAACATACATGATACATTATAGCTTACATTTTCAATAATTCATTTCAGTTGTTTTTTTGTAATAATCATAAACATTATTCTAAAAATGCTAAAATTACGATCACTGGATACATTGTTTGAGGTTAAATTTTTTATTAATGTGATATCTAGAATATCTAATGTTATTCAGTGACTGTTTATTGTTTATATATTTAACATTGCTCGCTCCAATAATAAACCACACAAATATTGATTTGTTATTAAATAAAATATACTGCACAAAGGCCTAGTTTTTGTATTTTTTAGGCAAAACATCTTTACTTGAGTTTACCAACATATGCTTCCCCTACAAAAATATATAATTACTTCGAGTTTTGAATATTGTAATAAATGAATTAGCGTGAAACTTTACGTAGACCTACAATGAATGTTAATAAAGCAACCAAGAATTATTATAATAATAACAAATGCCGAGTTATCTAAGTTTTGATAAAAATATAAAGTTTCTTAGTTAAGTGATTTCTTTAATCATAATCTAAATTATACTTATGTACCATATGATCAATAGTCTATACCAGGATATTGCCTGAACATGCTGTGTAACAGATTTATGTGTAATCATGTTTAGAATTCATATATAAATTCACTGTAATATCATAAAAATATTAAATACATTATAAATATACTAAAGTTAGCATACCATAGCGAATTTGATATAATAATTTTAATTCTTTAACTGGGAAATTGTCAATAAATTTCTGAACAATAAAGGTGTTCAATAAATAGTTGAAATTACAAACACCAATCCATATTTCAGAGAAAATATTTTCTAGGTGTTGTTGAAACTGAAGCGCTCAAATCTTACAATAATAATATTTTGGTTACAGTTAGACTACTCCCAAACAATAAGATTTCTGTTAGTTCAACAGATCTTATAGTTATTTACCGTGACGAAAAAGCTACAGACCAAATGCACAGGGTAACTATTATAATATAGAGCAGTGTAATAAATAAAGCGACCTGTCAAAAGCTGTAGGGAGTGAGAGGGGGTACAGTAAGATATGTTGAATTAGAACTTAGAGGTTAGAGGTTATGAGAAAAAGCAGAAAAACATTGTTCTCTGAATAGAAAGACTCGTAGTTGGGGTTCGAAGCGTGACGAGAGATTTCATTGAAGCAAATATGTTAAAACTCTCCAATTTCTTTATTTATTTTCGTTTGTATGTCGTATTAATACAATTTAAGCTTTTAGCTTTTCGTAGTTTCGCGTTGAGAATAAAATACGATCATGTCTTTGTCTTCTTTATTTTTTTAGAATCTTTTTTTTGTATAAAAAATGTCAAAAATCTGTTCTATTTAAAATAAAATCACGCAGATAAATATTCTATCAGTGAAAAATATAGTCACTAGGAAACCAGTTTGAAAACAAATTAGTTGTCACAAAATATATTTCGTTTGTCGCACACGAAACTAAAGCTTCTTGGCATTATGCAAATTTATTTTAAATAATTAGAATACTGCTAATATTAAAGGTGTTTTTTTTATTCTTGAAAGAAACTAAAATCATCTATTTAAACATAAATTCTTTTACTAAAAGAAGTTTTAATGAAAAAGTTAATTGAAACTTCGTTAAAATCAATCACATATGAATTTTATAATATTCTAGAAGATTTTATATGAAATCAACAACGCAACTCATATTCGTGTAATAAAACTTTTTAGAATATTTACAAATTCACAAACTAACGCGTATTTAAAGAACAGATGAAATTGTTCTGAAATATTTTACAAGTTCAAAAAATTCACCAAATTCCCGCGTCCTAAATAAATTAATGTCTACTTTCAAAATGTGCGACAAATATTTGTGTACAATCTCGGTGGCTAATAGACAAAAACATTATTTACAAGATATTCAGTAGAGTTCACAATATTCGAATCAGTACTTTCACTGCAAGTGAAACTCTGTATAAAATCTGGAAATAACTCTTGTTGAAACTTAAAGGGTTTTTTAAAGTTCATTAAACCCATAAGAAATGTAGCAATTTTATATAATTATGAACATTTAATTACTAGCGACAGTCTATAGTAAATTATGATTAAAGTATAGAGTAGATAACGAATCATCATAAAATTATGAATAGCAATAATCATAATTTGAAATAATCTTATAATATACGTTGATAAAATACGAAATTTGAAAAAATTAACTACTGGTAAAGTTTAAGTCGTGATATCAACTTCGCAAAAAAGTTAGGAATGATAATAACTGATTTTCAGCAGAAGCAGCATAAACTAATCTAATGAGATCCAGCTTTGCAGTCTAAATACACAACCATTTTAGCCTACAACCTTTTATGATTTACTTAATTACTTTAACCAACTTTCGTAATTCATTCAATGCATTTCATCTTCGAATTTTAGCAAAACTTGAAAACTCCAAAAACTGAATTATCACAATAACAACAAATTTGAATTCGGGATAACGAGGATAATATTAAAAATTCACTTCACTTCTACACAAACTATACTCAACAAAATAATCTAAATCTCAATCGATGTCATTTGACGCGAATAGTGTCACTTCACTGTTGTAGTTGCACGGCAGTGACACTCACTGGCACACCACCAACGAGTGCCATTTCGATGTTGCTACTTTCACTCTCATGTTTGCGCAAGTATTTTACGTGCTGCACATTTTGTAGCGGCATGCACGCGTCTTTACGAATACAACACATGCGACACCAAATAAACGAACTGTCTTGACGCACTGAAACATAACAGCAAACGATAGTAAAACTTTAAATCATTCAAATTCATCTGAACTTATATCATCTTTAATTTGTAAACTTCTATCTTCTTCGTAATTTTTGCCATATTATTTTGTTATATATTTTTAACTCCTCTTTTTTATAGTCGAATTAATTTTCCGTCAAACTGCGTTTTTTCTTTCAATTTAATAAAGAGTGCAATAATAAAAGTAAAAATGAATCGTAAATATGAATGCAGAAGCGTTGAAAAAAACTAACTCGTAATACCATTTACAACACAAAATTAAGATTGGCTACGTTACATTGTTCACTTTATATAACACATTATTTGTTTATAATAGTAATTAAAACAGAAAACATTAAAATAACGGCAAAATTCGTAACATTTTCAGCAAAGACAAGTAACAACAAGTTCACAATCCTATTCAAATATCTACCAGTTTCATTTACATTTATAATTATAAAAACATGTAAAATAAACTTAGCAAAAATTACTTATAGTATTTTGACGGTGTTCAATGACAAAATACAAACATAATGTTGATACTACGTACCGATGTACTTTGGTGTTGTGCGACCAACCAGCCACAAAAGGGCAAATATTCCGAGTGCAGCAAAACACATGATATCATTAAAACCAAGAAAACTTCTTGGTCCAGCCATCACAAACATCTGATTAAGAAATAAGAACCAAAGGTAACTTTTTAGAATATGATATAATAATGAATACAACATAAAAATGAATCAATTTGGCTACTTAAGAAAGAAATTTTATATAAATACAGAGAGTATATTACTAAGAATATTATGCAATATAAGTCACATTATAATGCAGGATAATGATAGTGAAAATAAGATTACTACGATAAGACTGAATAAGAATAAGATTCTATATCGTTTGAGTAGAAAACAAACTTGCTTTGTAAAGCTGTAAAAATAGTTTTTTAAAAAAATGTATACAAAACACAGTATAGCGGAATGTATTTGTACATAAAGATGTATTTTTGTAATACATAGTAACATACAAATTCAACAGATGCATCTGTATGTAAAGATATATTTAGTAAATAAAACAATATATTTAGAATGGTGAAACTCATTTAATGATGACTACTGGAGTAGCTTGATTCTAACTAGTTGTGAGAGGAAATAAAATAGTGAGGTTAGATTGTAAAAATTGGAATTAAAAAACTATATTCAAATAGTGACAACTTTTATGTCTGTTTCGTATCTAGTACACGCTACTTACATTTCCTACTATAACTGGGCAAACCATTTCTCCCAAAGCAGCGATTACAACGAGAACTGATGTTATAGAAGCTGCAACAAAATTACTTATTTTTATTTATTTAGTTCATGATTTATATAGCATAACTTTACCTGCAATAAATTAATATTTATTTAGAGTATTCCAATAGTATTAATCACCATGCAATATTATAGTAGTATTACTGTAAGTAGTATTAAGTAGTATTTTTATAAGTAATCTTACTATAAGTAGTTTTACAGTAGTATTACTATTATTACCATAATTACAATGTAATGTAATTTTATCATAACGCAAGCACATCATATAATGAACAATCGTTTTATGTCAGAAAAAAACAATCATTAGATGTTATAATAATTAGCAAATAAAGTATAAAATATTTCTAATATTAATGACGAAGCGCGAAGGAAGCTTACAGTTGACATTGATGTACATTTCTGCGAGAGATAAACTGGTTGGTGCGACGCTGCTGAGAAATAATCCAAAAACAAAAGTTCCCAAGTAGAGAATAACTCGATTACGATTGATCATAAACATCAAAGTCATCGCCATTGAACATCCTATCTGAATACACAGAAATATATACATAGTTGTAGTCTTACATAATTTGTTTATTGATTTATTCGTTTATTTCATCATATAAATACAATATATAGCAAGTCAATAATGTCAATATTACATAAATGATAAAAAAGGTCATCGATAGGTTCAGCAGAACACTTAAATACATTGCATTTATAATAACATATTTGTATTAGAACAGTTTGTATTAGAATATTGAAATATTTAATAGTTTTTCAATGAATATTGCAGGCTGATTAGTTACTCTGTACGATTATAATTTATTTTGTAAATTTAGATCTAAGAGTATTTTCATAAAGCTCAAAATATTTCTCAAAGTTGAGACTTACAATATTTCCGAGCAACATAAAAGCCGGTGAGAATTTAGTTGCGAGTGGAATTGACAGCAGTCTACCGATAGCAAACATCCCCTGAAATAGAAACAAAAAAACTATAACATAACTAGTAATATTACTTTATAATATTAAGTAATATTACTTTAATAATATAACTTTAATATCACTAGTTGTCACAATCAAACGAAACTATTAAAAAAAGAAGAAGCAAATAAATCAGTGAAATTAAGACTCGAATAGAATGTAAAAAGAAACAGACTCAAATCTATAAAAAAAAACTAAAGCCTATGCGGTTTTTAATACGAATCTAGGCAAGATTAAACACAAGAACGAACCCAGAACAGTGCATTGAGATAGGCTCCCTCAGTTTTCTTCAACTTTACAATGCTCTTGAATGCGTATGAATAAACGTATCCACCAAATGATGACTAAATAAAATAAGAACATAACAATAATATTAATACAGATTAACTATTGAAAATAGCCATTCGTTTCTAGAAACAATATGACAAACACAATGATTTCATTAAAGATCAGCATCTAAATTTTATTTTCTAATTCTAATCTTAACAACTTAGTATAATAAATAAACTTAGTATTCCAACTGTTTAGAGCAAAGATACAATACTTTAGGTTAATAAGCGAAGTTAAACATTAAACTGATATAAGTTATTGTTGTGATAAAAATTGATAACAGAATTGATCAAAGATTGAAAAAAAAGAGAAAAATACTGTTTATTACAACCTGGAGTCCATCAAAAATAAAGAGGAGAGCAGCCGTGCATGCCACAATCACCAAAAGTTGAGTTCTTTCAGACTTGAACAACGGAACTCGATCAGGAGGAACTATAGTCTTTTGCTTCTCAATTACTGCAATAAAAACAATCACATGCTAATATTTCATAAATTATATATGCAAATGATACTTAAATAAGCCTATAGAAATAATTTTAAGATTAAAAGTATCATAGTCATAGAATATTTTGAGTACTTTAAAAAGGATTGAATTACCTTAAGCAATATTAAGTTAATTACATGATATAAGGAGACAATAAGCAACAACAAATAACATCAAACAACAATAAGCAACAAGAAATATACAGAAATAAATTAACAATAAGCTTATGTCATAATTTGGTATAGAATTCACTGATTACTTTAAGAATAATATTGTAAATTTAACTGAAAGCATGCGCTGAAACTAATTCACAATTGCATCAGCTAAAACTTAAATTTAAAGTAAGCAACACACCCTATTAAATATGCATTTAAAAAAATCAAAAGTCATGAAATCATTACTCTTTATATAAATTCAGCCACCCGTACTGAAATTTTAAGCATTTTGCAATTAACTTCTAATAATTAGAATGTCTGCCAATCCCAAACCTGGCCTAGGATGTTCAGGCTGTTGTTGACTAGCCTGAAGGCCTAGCGTGCCGTAGTCATTGGTTACAGCGTTGACGCCGCGCTGCGCGCTGTTTGATGACGTCACTGACAGCGTAGAGTCAGATTTATTGTCTGACACGTCATCAAGCTCGCGGTGGTGATTGCCTAGCCCGTAGCCACGCCCACGCATAGTGTAGATATGACTAAGCACTAGGACTGGAATGAGTGTCTGTTATAAATAATATTGTTTTATTTATTATATTTATATTTATTGCTTGTTATATTTATTTTACTTTGAGTTTGATATATGTTTATCAAATATATTTTCTATTTATTTTGCTTGTCTACCATTTGATTAGCGAATTAAAATCTACGTAGAATTATTTTTCAAAAAACTTAGGATTTTATTGAAGATCTTACACAAAATATGGCAGAATAAATGTTAATACTGCTAGGTGCAATTTTCATCAGAATCATTCTAACAATAACAACTCGAAGAAGATCAGTACTCTGTACTGTCAAAAAAGATTAGAAGATATGTACAAAAATTAGATAGAATTATCTTACATTCACTATTTTACTATATGAATTTTTATCATAAATATTCTAATATTAACAACTTCCAACATTAACAACCTGAGAAAGAAATTAACAGCGCAATATTAGCCAAGAAAATGCACAAGAATTATGCAGAATTCTCTTATAAAATCAATAGTTAATCAAAAATTAATGATTCAAAGCGCGTCGGACCTGCACTGCGGCCATTATCCAGAACGCGTAACGAACATTAGTCATGTTTTGCGCTTCCGCAAGGGTCTCGGCCGGCAGATCTGCCGTAGACAAGTTAACCGTCTGATTGTCGACGAACGGCGAACAATCCTCGTTGAGTAGAAACGGCTCGACGATCATAGGACTGACGAACGCGCCCATTCCGTAACAGAAATGTAACGCCTGAAATAGCACAAATTTAAAAAGTGAAGGTTAAGTATTTATTTTCAAGTTGCTTAATTAAATTAAATGTAATTTTGCATTTGTTTCTAAGAATGATTTGTTCTTAATTTTTTCTACTGTACTCAATTACTATAGATATTATAGTTAATATATAGTTAAATCAAGTGTTAAATCTTGCTTAACTAAGGGTTTAACTCGAGGTTAACCAAGTGATTTAACCCTAATTAAAAGAATTTAACCATAGTTAACAGGATTTAAGCCTAGTTCAAGGATTTAACTCTAGTTAAAACGATTTTAACTAGAGTTAAAGTTACATTTTTAACCCTAGTTTAAAAGATTTAACTCTGTAGTTAATTTCTCTTACGTGTAAAAATGGAGCGACCGCGTCACCGTATACGTTAATCATCTGCAGGTTGGCCAGACAGTCAATGAATCCCATGTTGAATCCCATAAGAGCAAGAACGAGAGCGAGAACAGCGAGAGCTTTACAAAATGGAATGATAAACATGCAGCACGGTAACAGAAGAGTGTTCACTAGTAGAATTTGATTCGCATCAAACCTAATAACAAGATAACGCAAAAAACTAAAAAAAAGAAATATAAAAATGTTTAAATATATCTTCTACATTTAAAGATCACGATTGAGTGTGATTTTGATTATAAATAAAAACTAATTAGAGTAAATTTTAATCACAAGCAGAGTGAATTTAGTGTCAGTGATTTTCATGCTTGAAAAGGCAAGTATAATTGAGCTTATATTGTAACCACTTTAATTTGAAAGAAGAACAATTTGTTACTGTAATAAATTACAACTGCAATTTGTAAACAGCAATTCAAAACTGTAATCAGAAAATATTAATAGCATATAAAGTAACAATATACTTAATATGTTCATATAAGATATCAATGACGTCTACGACATCGTCAATCGACGGTTAAACAGATGTTAAAATTTTATTGATCGATTGATACTACATGAAATTAAACATCTTTTCTGTTTAATATGAACAGAAAAGAGTTTTATTTAAATTGTGTTCACAAAACCGTTTACTAATAAAAAATCACCAACAGTATAGCGTGACTGTTATCTGGATAACTTTCGTGATCGAAAAAGAAAAAATGTGAAAAGAAGCTAATTATGTAAGTGCATCAGTAGATCGCAGGCGAAAAGAAAATCAATAAATCAGTCGAATACAAGCAGAAAGCGACTAAATATAAAGTAAGTTAGTTGATTAATTCATTTGAATTGCAAACATGTAATGGGTATTTTATTTATTTGCATTAAAAATGGTGATTTATCAATGAATTTGGATATTATTTAATCTATGATTTAGCATATTATTACAATTAATACCAATATTATACAATACTATTCGGTAAAGCAAAAGTTAATGCCTTAGATTTCACGTGTAATTTATAAACACTATTGTCAAACTTTACTTGTATAATATTTATTTGTAAAAGTCAGTCAATTTCATCATTCTCAAATCAAAATATGCAAAAGCATACTCTAAACAAATGTAAATATTCCATAAAAATACATTGTGTATACGTAAAAGCGCACAATGCAATTGGTAGTTTTTAAATCGATTTTTTGCATATTTTGACCTGCATTTATTTAAGCGCATTTCAACATTGTCAGTGACAATGTAGTGAATCCTATAGTCATCAATGTATGGATGTCTAGTTATGATAATCTTCAGTCGACAGTCATTTAATGAACCACTTATCAACTTCAGTCGAGATAATCCTAGCGATTCATTATCTACGACTGGACTAATCTCTTTCAACGTGAAATAATACTGAAGCTGATCTTTTGCAATATCCGGATAATTTACAGTAACTGTTTGTCTTCATTTTACAAAACTATTATATAGCAAAACATATATAACGGTAGTAAGCTTAATTTATTTTATTATGCGTATAAATAATTGTTATGCAGACGTTTCGTCAAGTACGATTCGTCAACAGACTGTTCGTCACGGATATTCGTTAGGTTTTGGGTTAAGGTTAAGTTTAGGGTGGGGCTAGAGTTAGAGTTATAACTATAGCTATAGGATTAAGGTTAGGGTTAGAGTTAGGGTTAGGAGTTATAAGAATCGTCCGTTATAAAAATAGCCCTTGACGAACAGTCCGTTGACGAATCGTCCTAGAACCGTCCTAGAATCAAATAATTAAACTAGAATGTAAGAATCGTATACTATTGTACAGCTTAGTTATAGATTTTCATTAATTTTACACAAACTTATAACTGAAACTTATATTTACATTGAGAAACATTGAGCTAAGTATATTTATTGAGCAGTTGTATATTTAACTCGTAAAACGTACAATTTCTATCAAAAATTAGAAATTTAAAAACGCATTGTTTTCGGTTAGCTTTTTATGAAAGAATTTACACTTTAATTAATATAAGCCTAGAGAAAACAATAAGTAAATTAATAACGGGATCCGTACTAAATAATGTCATAAAAATTCACTATGTGTAGGCGTACAGTAAAAGGAAAACTTAAAATCAGAAAATGCGAAGATTTGAAGATCACGATAGAGAAGAAATTGAAAAAGAAATAATGCGAAAAGAAGAAATAATCGAGAGTGAAATGAGAAGAAAACTTATGAAAGGCTTAAGGCTTCTTGAGAGAATGAAAGGCTTCGCACTGTAAGACCGAATGAAAATTAGATTTGATCATGACAGCGAATGAGAGAAAAAAGCATGAAATTTCGATCGAGAAAAAGCATATGCCAATATTTCTTTTGAACAAATATAGAGTTCAATTTTCTCTCTACGAAAATGCAAATGTAGTATCGTAATTTTACACATGCACAAATTGTTTCAATTTTTATTTTCTGTCGATTCGTTCGCTTTTCTTGCAAATATTTTCCGAGTAATTGATGAAATATTGCCGAATAAAGTGTAAAAACTTGAAAAACTACAGATAAAAATTGAATATTATATAGAAAAGAATCGTCTAAATTGCTATGAATTTATGCATAAAATATTATAAAACGCCCCCTGTCGAAGACCAAATCTAAAACACTCAATAAATTTAGCGTCCCCTGATTTTGGGTTACATATTGAAAATTTATCTTCACTTTAGATTCATCAAGCGACAAAGCTATACGTCCAAAATTATGGCTTCGCTGAATGGATGCGACTTTGCACGCAATAAGGGAAAGGACCGGAAGTGGATCGTGATGAACTGAGGCAAACGTCCAGCAATAAGTGATACTTCCTCCCTAACTCGCTCTCCATCCATCAATTTATCCATCCATTTATTTAGATATAGGCTTTTTCTAATTTCAAAGCGATAAAATGGGATCTAAATGATATAACAAAATTTAAGATAAAAGTTCACATGCACATTAATAATATATGATGAAAGTTAATATTCTGCAGACAGAATTAAAAAAATTGAAAATTGGGGGGAGGAGTACACATTATACCCTTTATACATAGGGTACAGTTCATATCTTTACTGTTAAATAAAAGTCATACAGAAAAACAATAAATCTTTAAGAAAAATATATCAGATATGTTCGGTGGTAATGTAATAAACAAATAAATGATAAGCAACTAAATGATAATCCATAATTTATTTAGAGAGTAAAATGTATAAATTAAAATATAATTTAGTTACTCAGAAAATTTCTACCATTTTGCCATATTTTCGTGTTACCATTTTGAAATAAAATAAAAAGTTCCCGATTTATCCCGCCGGCGTTATTTGCTATCCTCTGCAAATGCTGCAAATCCCCAAACACTCGACTCCAGTACAATCCTGCATCATTCAGCAGTAATGAAAATAAAGCAGGACCGACCGGCGTCCAGTGTTTTATTATGCGCACGTGTATTATTATTACTTTCAAGCGAGAAAATAGAGTAAGTATTGAAATACACTTGCAATACAGTATTGAAAACAACGGTGTCGTCTCGATAAATGCACACCATGACATTATAAAAGAAATGTTCATCGCTAAAACATTGAAAATGCGCTTAATAATGGAAAATGAATAAAATGAAAATAAAAGTACAATATTATAACAGCATGATGTTATAATTTGATGTGTGCGGATTTAAAATTCGCTTCAGTTTATGACATTAACGGCTATAGTTTACATAGATTAATTATAAAAAAATGCATTAAAGAATATTTCAATTGTAAAAATCGCGGAATATTCATTTCTTTTCTGCTGTTGTGTATTTTGCTTATTAAATATTGTTTTTCACTTTCTTTTAAGCTTAACAGCGCAGAATAAGGAAGATTTTAATGCCAGAAGTTCTATAACATTCCGGGAAACGTTAGTTTCCTCAAATATTGGACTAGATTCAATGAAACTGTAATTAAATTGAGATTTTAGACTTTCCTTGCAACTAGATTACTTTTGTTGAAATACAAAAGTAATCTACTGTTATTTTTTTAATTTACTGTTATCTTTTGCTGTTATTGCATTTATTATTGCATTCGCGTGCAGAAATATTGTAGTGTTTTTTCAGCATAGTGCGCTGTTATACAACTATCTATGTTATCTATCTGTCATTTTAAAAAATTGATAGAACGACAATTGAACAATGAAGAAAAAAGACATGAAACGAAAATGTATGTAAATCATTAGAGAAGAACAGAAACGATATATCGTGTAATATAAATCAGTTAAACTTATTAAAAGACACAAAAATACATATTAACAATAACGATGTTAACTTAACGATGTTAACTTTAACTTTTAAACCAGTTAATAAATGGATATAGTTATAAATAAATGCATAATATAAATTAAAACTGACAATATGAAAGCTATTTCATTACAAATGAAAGCTATTTCACTAGAAGTTTTTGATTTACATTACAATATACAGAAGAATATTATTACACATTAAAAAGTTTTTATTAGATGATATTATCATTAATCGATTAATGTATCAACTTTAAACTGCACATCTTTATGCATATTAATATCACAGGCAGATGCTGCACTAATCAATAACTTTCATGGTTTAACAGTCTACTGTATACATTAAATTTTAAAACATTAAAATTTTAAAACATATTAAACTAGGCTTGCGTATTTCATTATTATCTATCAAGTTTAATAAAAATAAACAACAGATTAACAAAAAATTGACACCCTAATATAGTAAACTTGATATTATATAAAATATCAAGTTCAATATTAAATTCTCTCCTATTGCACTGCTGCGGATTAATATTTAATCGACATTTAATCAGTTTTCAGTTTATATTCAACGCTTCCAAAGAGTGCAGTAATTCATTGCTGGAAACATGCATCAGAGAATCGAACAGCAAATCGATAGGCTTAATACTAATCGCTCAATGCTAAAACAATAGACTGATATCGATTAGCAGAACGTGGCCATAAGGTAACAAGGTCTGTAGCAAAAGTCTGTGATTATAAATCGATCGCCGAAATGGAAGCATTTTGTTAATTCTGGCTGTTATGCCTTGTGCTGATTACGAAACAAACTGATTTGTTTAAAAGTAATATCAGTGCATTAAGAACTTCAATTTGAGCATTTAAATAAACTGTTAGATTGTGTGATAGAGAATAGGATTACTGAATATGATTTAAATTTATAGGGAAATGAAGAAAATTAAGAAATCTGAATTTGATCAAATTGCAAATGAATTGAATTGTTAAAACAGGCAGATTTTTATTCTATCAGTTTTCTTTTTTGTCTTTCGATATGAGTATGCTACTCTTCTAAAACACGTGAATACAAGTTTGACCGGATGTAGTAATGACTAAAATGAGACAAGACTAACGTGCTAGCATATTTGATGAGAGATGGTAGAGTTAGAAAGTCAACAGAGATAATGGACATTGTTGTTACCAGCAAGCTGAAGTAAATATTGAACAAGTATGGAACATAATGCATAGAATTAAATAATATCTAGTAATA
>JAQIXG010001255.1:0-23312 GCA_034700105.1 Oconnorella tubifera
GGGAAATCACCTGCTTCCAGCAATTTCATATTTGAGAAGTTGCTTTCGCATTGAAAATTGTAGAGTTTTGAAAATGTCGTGTTGATATAGTTGGTTGTTCGTGTTGTGCCTTCTTATTTTTACAATAATTAATTGTTAATAGTGATTGCAATAGTTTTTATTAACTATACTCCATATATTTTATACATATATATTTTAGTTCAGTTATCATAAATTTTATTTATTTGTTATTAGCATTATGCATGCATTATTTACTTTTGTTTATTTATTTCAGATAAGCTTGTTGTTGGGAGAGGTAGCACTCCCCTCATACTCGCCTGTCGCAGCTGTCATCGTGACGTCATTAAAACGTTATTATCATGCGGCGCTGACGTCAACATTGCCGCCTCAGACGGCCTAACTGCCCTCCACGTGCTAGCTGAAACATCCAGAGCAGATCTAGCTTCGCTTCTAATCAGATCAAGCGCTGATTTAGCGGCTCGTGGCCTATTTGGCCAGACGCCTCTGCACGTAGCGGTCAAAGCCAATCAAAGTGAAATGGCAACGTTGCTGTTAGAATCAGGAGCGGATATTGAGGCTAGAACATTCCGTGGAGTCACTCCTCTACACACTGCAGCTCGGTTAAACAATCACACCATGGCAGATCTGCTGATTGAAAGAGGAGCTCAGACAAATGCATCAATGGCTATGTTGAGAGCTCAAGGGCATTCCACAACAGTTATTAAGAATAGCGCACCAGTTGCCAAATTGGCAGTGCCTAGGAATATAGCAGTTCAAGAGAGCACACGGGTTGTTTCCAAACAGACACCTCGTTTAGCGAAGATAGTGGCAAGTATGGTTGAAGAGAACGGGTGGACAGGGCTTCATCATGGTGCTTTAACTGGAGATGCAAATGTTGTAAAGCTGCTTTTATACAATGGCACAGATGTTGATTGCCGGACATCTTCAGGACTTACAAGTCTTTTTATAGCGTCTCAAAATGGTCACATTGAAGTTGCCAATATCTTGCTTCAAGCCGGTGCAGAAGTCGATGCTGAGACTTCAACTGGATGTGTACCATTAACGATTGCTTCTAGTAATAATCATATCAATATGTGCATGTTGTTGATCCGCCATGGAGCAAATGTAAATCATTCAGCAAGAGACGCTCAAAAGTCTACTCCACTTTCAGAGGCGGTTGACAGTGGTCATAAAGATATTATCGAGCTCTTGATAAAGTCAGGCGCGAATGTGGATGCTCTTCGTTCAGATGGATTTTCACATCTATACGCCGCAGTCTCCGAGAACAAACCTGATATCGTTGAATTTCTTCTTCGTAATGGCGCTGATCCAAACACTTTTCACTACAAAGGTTTCACTAGTCTCCAAATGGCCGCAGCGCATGGACGCGATGAAATAGCCACTTTACTTCTACGATACAGAGCTAACCCGTCAGCTAAGAGAAACGACGGCTGCACAGCGCTTCATGACGCATGCGCGTCTAATTACGTCACAACCGCCGCGCTACTGCTCAAACACGGCGCGGACCCTGACGCGGTAAACAACCTAGGCACAGCCCCGCTGCATATAGCCTGCGATGAGCGACATCATGACCTAATTAAAACTTTATTGCGCTCTAACTGCGACGCAAATTTATCCAATGGCAGTGGGGTCACGTGTTTGTTTTACGCTGCTCAAAATGGAGACGAGAAGCTGGCTAGTTGGCTAATAGAGGCTGGGGCTGATGTTAATGCTACGGACTCTCAGGGCTGGAGGCCGATACATTTTGCCTCGCATGCCGGTCATCTAGGTATGGTACGATGCCTGATCAATGCGCTCAGTAAAATAAACGTTCAAGCGGACGAGGGAGAGACACCGTTAAGTGTTGCAGCCGAACAAGGTTTGAGTTAGGACTTACTTGAATAGGAGTTTAATTGTAATAATAATCTATTGTGCGATACACAGATAAATAAGAAATTTTCAGCAAGAAGTGTTGAACCTAACTTTTTTTATCATACATATTTATCTACAAAAATGTTGAATAAAGTTCTTAATGTTGAAATATACAATTATATCATTGGCTAAATGCAGTTATTATTTATAAAATTCAAAAACTTCTTTATAAAAATTTAGAATAATGATACTTGCTCTTGATATTGATAATTTTGATTAGTGAAATTTAATAAAACTTTTGATTATACTATTTTCTTTTATATACTATCTTGAATATTATATTAAACTCAGGTAACGTTGACGTTATACGACTACTGTTGAAATGCGGCGCGAATCCAAATATCGCCACAGCGAAGCGAATGACACCGCTCCATCTGGCTGCCGAGAGAGGTCACGTCGAAGCCGTTCAAGCGCTTCTTCGAAAGGGCGCCGTCGTCGATCTACCAAACGAGAAGGATAACACGGCGCTCCACCTGGCTGCGAGGGAGGATCGAGGGGAAGTCATTGAGTATCTTATAAAACGAGGCGCAAATCCGCGTATTAGAAATGCTGCTGGAAAAACTCCACTTGAACTTGCTAATAATAAAATAGTCAGAATAGTGTTCCATGAAATATAACGATAAGGGTATTCTTTTTTAGGCTGTTACATCAATTAGTATTAAGAAATTAATAATTGAAATTTGATTTTGAACTTTTGAAATTTTTGACAATTTCAAACGGTACGAAACAATTTGAAATTAGTAAAATTCTTATTGAATGAAGCCATTAAAATTTAACAAAATGTCAATATGAATTTAGAGTGAATTTACAAAAAATTATTTTTGTGATACATGCATAGGTTTGATTTATTCAAGAACATAGTCAGCAATTAGCTGCAGTTAGACATTAATTATTGAATTTAAAAATTGCTAAAGCAATTTTGTAACATTGTTATTGCACATTAAACTATAAGTAACACTAAACTTGAATCGAGGTGCGCTAATTCAGCGTTGTATCATTGCAATTATATTAAATACCGGTTACTATGTTATCTGTAAAATCGATACTAATTCTGATATTATTGTTATGTGTATTTTTGTTTCATAAATAAAGAAAATGATATAAACAAATCTTCCAATAAATATCACCCCGCAACAGAAATATTTTGTATTTCTTAATAAAATTTAAAAATAATTGCTGTTTATTGTGATTACAACATTTCAACATGTTAAACAATATTCTCCAAATTCAATCCTTTTAAAGTTCACTTTATACAGTTTATCATTTCCATTTTCATGTCACAAAGTATACTGTTTCGACTGGTGAGTTTGCATCAGACAAATCAGTTCAATTAAATCAGTCCCGGTGCAAATCGATGCACTTTCTCTGACTGAGACTGTACCACCTGTGCAAACTTAATTTAGTCTCTCATAATTGATTCCTTCGTCCGGTGTTCGTAAGAGTCAAACACGTGACACCAGGGGCGGGAAAATGATGTAATATGGAGGAGGGAGTATGAATGAGAAGCAGCCCCTTCTCCTTTTTGATTTTTCCTGGTTTTAGTGTCGTTAATTAAATGTATAAAAAATTAGTGTCATATGTATTAAGTGATAAGATGTGCGATTTTTCGTTCCCCCTGTTAACCTTCATTTTCATTCAATTTTCATTTGTTACTAATGCAAAATACAGTAAAATTCATCGATTTATTTTTCAATAGATAATTTCTATCTCATAAATTTTGCTTTCCCCCTTGCTTGACACTAGAGCTAAAGCGAAGAACACTCGATTTAATAGATTTTAAATATTCGATATTATATTTCATAAATCGGCTTATTTATCGATTTTTAAATGACTGTTATAACGGCAAGCAGAGATTTTAAATTTTAATAATTTATTATTAAACTATGATGAATAGCTAACAATAACTAACATAACACATTTCTGCAACTATTAATAATCATTCATAACGATTTTCTAATATATAATATTAATTTATAAACCACGACAATAAACACAAATTAAAAAATTAATCGGTTAGCTAAAATTAAATCATTTTGTTGTAAATGTAATTCAACATTAGTTTGAGACATGATTTTTTGAGGATGGATTCTTTGACAATAACAGCATGAGTTTGTACGTTTAAAATTAAATAAATCACAAAAATATGCATGCGAAACAACACGGTCAACTGTATGTTTATATTATGGTATAATACCATGCTTGTCATTAGCATAGAGATCAATCATAATGGTCATCATAAACACTAGTTCATGTTCATCTTTTAAATGATGCCAGTCATAAAAATGAAGTTAAATATCAACGGTGAACTCCATCAAAAATGTAATACATATAAATATTAGCACTTCGCTTTCTTGTAATGTTTTTCATACTATCGATCATTGAGTCCAATACTGGCTATATATAAATCATACAATATCTTAAATCATGTCAATTGTAGTTATATATACATCTTTAGATAACGTTTTTGATGCTTATAAATAAATCTCTCTGTAACTTAGAAGCCTTAATGTGTTATCTATTCATATTGCAAAGAAACATTTATTTCGCTTCGATAGAAATATCGTTAAACTTTTTATTTTTCTTCTTGCAAGTTCTTGACCCTTTCTCACAACATTTGCCTCGTTGTCTAATCTCTGATACTTGTTTTCAAAGCTGTTGAAATCTTCTCCTTTATGCTACAGGTTATCATTCAGAAACAATAACTTAGATATGATTTTCTAGATGGTCTGGCTATTATAGTAAATGTTTTGTTAACATTTATCATTGATTCTACCATATCCGCCCGTAGATTTTTTAAAACGTGGTCTCATTACCTATATAGTAAATGTACAATGAATTTACAAGGGGGCTAATAAATTTATAAGGAAGCTCATATTTACATGAAAACCTAGTTACAACTAATAATTTTTAACAAATTAAAGCTCTCAATTATTTTGTTGCATAATTTTAACTTATTTAGAGGGAATTACTGGGATGGAAAATGGAAGGCAATCCACAACCCCTGCTTCAACCCGTGGACGATAATAGATTCAGCAACAGCTGCTCCGATGATTGTCTTGATCCCAATTTATATAATAATCGATTTTTGACTGAAAGTGTGAGACAGTGTCAGGTGGAAATTTAAATTTTCAGATAGTCCAAAAAAGAGATTTAAATTTCAATACCTTATCTGTTTATGATAAATAATTTATTTGATTCTTATACATTTTTTGAGCCATTAAATTAACATGTCTAATATGTAAATTCTAGCATGCATAGGTTGTACTAATATGTCATTAACATTTTATCATTATATTTGAATTTGAATTCAGCATGATAACAAGTAATTAAAAATCTTATATCCGCCAGTAGCATGCAATATCAGCGAGGATTGATTTCCATCATCAATCTAAATTTATCAGTACCCGATGTTACAATAAATCATTGAGATTGAAATTTAATTAAATTTGTTAATTTTATTATAAATAATACAACAGAACACCTGTGGCCTAAAGAATCAATGGATTATTAGGTAATACTTTTTCCTTTTCCATTTCGCAATTGCCTTCAATAAAGGTTTAAATAAAAAAATTAATTAGTTATAATATCAAATAAGAAACTAAACAAATGATTCTGAACATTTATACATTTCATAAAAATATAGATAATATGTACAGATACTATTAGATAGTATATAGATAAAGTTCAGATTTGAATTTTAAATTTATTTTAAAACAATATTCTACTTTCTAGATTTGACCATACACTGCAAATTTGTGTCCTATCTTCTTCTGAAAAACACCAAATAGTGTCTATTTCCCAGGCAACATCCGCGAACGCGTCGTTACGGACAAAAGACGGGTTCGTGAGCTCTCATGTGGTCTTAGTTGCTATTGATAGCTTGATGCGTATAAGCCCAGTTTCAGTCAAGTGCTGTCGAGGCGATGAAGTTCGATGGTCGCATAAATTGCAATTATCCGTGCGAGTCACTCTTCACTGACGGCTAGATTTCGTCATCCATCACCAATTGATACGAGAGAATCTGAGTGCGAGGTCGCCAATAAAATACGTCCAGTTCAACTTTTGAATGTGTGATCAAATTGAAGGCAATTTCCTATATAAGGAATCGGTTTAAATCAATGGACCTACTGTTATTGAATGCTAGATAGGCCTAACAGTTTAAGCTGGTTAGTTGGATACAAATTTAAGAGAATCAAGTTGAATGGAGATTTTTGATAATCCTGATAGGATTCAGTTAATTTTGCATGATTGCAAGCGAAACAATTATATTATTGTAAATTATAAGTAAATGTATATAAGATTATGATAACAATTAAATGAATGTTTAAAATATTTGTTTATACATAATAATTTCTGATAAATCATTCACGCAATATTTTGTATCAAGCAGATAATTATTTAATATTTTTGATAAACCAGACATATCGTTTAACTTTATTGAAATAATTAATGTATTAAACTTACAAAATCAACAGAAATAACACTAGTTTTATGCATGAAACAATGATGATTGCAATCATCAATGCTGATTGGGCAAAAACTTGGCAAATAAATATCTCTATTAAAAAATGTTTTACAATGGATTTGGCTTTAGGCGATAAAGCAAATTCTTTCCACAATAATTCAATTGAAGGATCTATGTTAAATAATGTTAATGAGATTAAAGATTTAGGTGTTTTTGTTGATACTCGATTAAGTTTTACGCCCCATATTTCAATGATTGTTGCAAAAGCTAAACAGAGATCATTTCTTTTGTTAAGAAGCTTCTTAACCAAAAATCTAAAGCAACTTTTGTTAGGATTTACTTCTTATATCTTACCCATATTAGATTATTGCTCTGCAATTTGGTCCCCATCTACATTAGGGGATATAATGCTAATCGAATCTGTACAACGTAATTTTACTAAAAGACTTTCTGGCTTAAACACGATAACATATGCTGAAAGGCTTAACGTACTAAATATCCCCACATACTAAATATCCCCACACTTGAGCTTCGACGTCTTCGATCTGATTTAACTTTATGTTATAAAATATTAAATGAGCTTGTATTAGTTCCTATAGACACATATCTCATTAAACTGTCTACCAGACAGTCCAGAGGCTATTCAAAAAGCTGCTGGTTCAACACGCTAGAGTAAATGTAAGGAAAAACTATTTTAGTTATGGAGTTTGTGAACCCTGTAACTCCTTACCTGATGAAGTCGTAAATGCTTCAACTGTTAATAGTTTTAAAAAATGACTAAAAAAATGTAATTTAGATCGTTTTTTGCACGTCTGCTAATAACTTATCTTAAATTCTTACAACTTATACTTAGTATTGTCATATTTCGAGTATATATTTTTATGGTTTTTTGTATTTTTTTGTCACGTGAGTGTTTATTTATATTGATATTGCGTCCTAAATGATTGTAAACTTTTATTGTTTAATATAGGATACCGCAAGTGCAATAGGCCTGGTATTCTAAAAATACGGTTATGAACTGTTTACTCACTCAATCTGTTATGTACTTTTTCTGTATTTTGAATAAATAAATAAATAAAATCATTGTTTCATGCATAAAACTAGAGAATATGACTGCAATAATTTAATACTTCTTGAAATTTTCAAGACAATCGTTGCAATAAAAAAATCTCATAATTTACAACTGGAAGATCACACAAAGGAAATCTCGCGTAAATTTATGAATAGGACCTTCGTGACATTTGCTAATCAATATGAGAGCAAACATCGATGACTTGTAAGACTATGATTATACGTTCTCTTGTATAATATGACTGAAAATAATTATTAGTCTTTCTCTACCAAACAATGCACTTGTGAAACTATCGCTTTAGCGCATGACACAATGCAATCAATGCTGGCGACCATCTTCTATTGACGTGACATCGGCTCGTCTGTAATTGTCGGCCATGTTTGCAAGATGGCCGTGCTGAGAGTCTGATTGTAGCTCAACGTCGAGAAGTCGAGAGCAATGCAAATATTAATTTGCATGTCAGAGAATCTTGTAATCGCGGGAAGCCGCTTCCTTTTTGTGACTACAATATGGCGCTTGTTTTGTCCGCATTCAAGAAAAATATTAATTGTAATATTCTTCTTCAAATCTAACTGACAACTAGTATTGTTATACGTAGTTGAAGGATAACGTATCAAATAAACTTCAATTAAATTGATATACAATAAAAAGGATTTATAGCAGTAAGTGTATTCTAATGTACTACAAATTACTACAATTGGTAGTAATTTAAATGTACATTTACTTTATCTCGTGAATTAATAGGGGCTTACTTGAATCGCTAATGTATGATGAATGTTTATTAATTATGTTATTAATTGTTAATTGTGAACAATATTAACAATTATGTATGATAGCAGTTATACATTAGGAAGAAACGTTTCAAAGCAGCCATAGATGTAACATTTGTATGATTTGAACAAAATTAAAAATATATATTTATTGTATGTGAGTAATATTTATTAGTAAATTAAAAGTAAAATATATTATAATATATTGCAATAAATTGCAGTTATTTGAAAAACTACAGTGATAACCCAATATGCTGTAAAGGCTTGTTTTCTATACAACTTTATTGATTTGAGCAATATATTATTGATTGAATAACTTATTTGCTCTCTTATTAATGATTTAAATCGTCTTTTATTGTCTGATCATACTTCCAGTAAATATAATGAACATAAACTAGAACAGCGTCTGTGTTTAGTATCAAAACAATTTAGAAGATTTTAGTTCTTCGATGACATGATTTTCTAATAAAAAGAAGAACGTCTTAAGACTGCTAAGTGCACATGCGAGTGGTCTCAATGCGCGGCGGATATGCGCAGACAAAGGGAATAATTGAACAGGATATAGATAAAAGGTTTCCGCGACAAAAACCTTTTAGTTCGTGGCACTTGAGGTCATAGCTTCATGAATAGTCGCAATCGCGTGTACACGTTTGCATGTATTGCAGCGATTTTGTACAAAAATTACAGTGCCTTTGGTATGATAATATTTTGAAAAAATATTTTATGTCAATGATTTGAAGTACCGGGTAATAATTTAATTTTCAAGTAGTCAAAGTTGTTATATTTACCGAACAGTTGCTGTTGCTTTTTTCACAGGGCCACGTCTCAGAGTGTATTAAAAAAATTGAAGGAAATTAATCATTAACAAATACTGATTTAAAATTGTTTTTGAAATTTCACACGATTATTTATTATATCATCTAACTAATCATAATTTTATATTTTTTCTTAAAAAAACATAAAAATATATTATTAAAATCATTTTTTGCTTTTAACAATAATTCTATAAGGAATTTCATTTTATAATCGAATAATTGTAAACAAATTGAAATTATTTACGTAATTTTTACTAAAAAAGGTCAGGGGGTATCGGTCCCTCTTTCTGCCATTTCTCAAATCCTCCCATCCGCTGTCTCGCCTTTTCTCTTCTTTCAGTCATCTTTAGTATTATGAAGCGTATCATTTGCAATAGCGAAATCATAACGGCAATAAAATAACCAAACGATCGGATTGAAACTTTCCGAAGCGTGAAATGAATCGGAGCGAAGACGACTCAACGCAACTGACAATCATACATCATGAGCATTTAACTCGCTATTTTATTGCTGTCACAAAGCCGTTATTTGTTCCTATGACACCAAGTATTCGGATCCGTCTTTCCCGTTTGTTTGCCTACTGACCATTAGTCGTCTTCGCTTGAGAGCCAGTTTAGCGATAAGCGCCATAAACGCGTTTGGTCGCTCGTTCGCACCAGGAAGGAGGCTCAGACGTCCCTCCCTTGTGGCAGAGTTGCCTAATTGATTAAAAGCAGGGATTTACAACGAATCAACGTTTTAGAGTGTAGCGAAATATAATTAACTCTATGAAAATTGTTTTTATTTTATGTTCGTGCAGAGATGAAAAACATTATCATGTCAAGATGTTATGAGAGTAATACTGGTTGACTACGTCATAATATTGACATGATTAACAATCATAAGGTGATTTGCTTCGAAATTAGATAATACTTTGTGACTACTATAAATAGTTTTATTAGCTGAATTATGTAAACAATGTTTTACAAAAAACAATGATTTGAGAAAGTGTTTGTTATAAAATTGATTTTTAAGTTCATTAAAGATTCATCGATTTCTATTTAATTTCGTGACTTATATTAATGTGTTATTCTTTATTGTTACCTAATTTTATTAAACTGCTTATTCTTTATTTCTACTATTCATGTACGTGCATTATGATGCTCGCGTAAACTGTATATATATACAATATATGCGCGCATGCAATGTATATGTTATATTTTCAATCTTATTATATACCTCTGAACTCAGAAACATTGACTGTAACTAATTGAAATTACATTGCGTAACTTGCAACATATTTACGCTGTACTTTCTTTTTGTAATAATTATTTGCATCTCGTCTTCTTTATTTATAGTAAGACGAAATAATAATTACTAAAGAGTAAGACAATCGCTGTACACTTGACATAAGAACATTTACGAATAGTTGATACAGATTTAGTGAATCGGGAAGCACACAGACGACGACAACGCTAAGCTTGAGCACAATTGAAGGATTAGGAAAGCAATTTCTGGTCGCATTTGATTCTGTGTAGGATTTATGCAGCTTTGCTAAAGTGAAACTTTTTAAGTATTACTGTGTGTATTTTTTATTATCGAATTTGATAACTTGCAATATTATTTTATTAGTGCTTTAGTTTATGCCACAGTTAAGATTCGTTGTGTTATTTGCAAATGTTTTATATTAGAGTTGTCATGATATTAAAAAGTAAAAATTTAAGTTTTACATTTCTGCTTGTATTTTCAATGTTTTAGTGGTGCATTCGTGTAAAAATGAAACTTATGTAAATAACACTGATGCGGGATAACGCTATAAAGTTCAAAATAGTGTGTACGGATTATGCTAATTTCGACTATAATAGTTTTACAAGTTTTGTTCAGAAATTAGATATAGCTTTTTAACGTTTTAAATATTGTATAGACGTTTAAAATCAGCATATCGTGCAAATAATTAAATACAATTTTATTTTAACGGAAAGAAATAAATTTAATTCGATATTGAATTTCAAGCAATGAAATACTTTGATTATTGTTATTTACACCTCACTCGAATATTTGCAATGAAGAAGCCTACAATTTTTTTATTTTACTAATTCATGTTTTTGCTTCGAAATCAATATAGGCGTTAGTTTGAACTGAGAAGTTGGTCTCGATTTTCGCTAAAAAGAGCAATTTGTTAATTGCATCCTTCAATTAATGAATTACTCGGTCAGACAGAACGTTAGATGAAAGATGCCGCGATCTCTCAATCAATCGCTGGATGCTGCATACTAAATAATTAATTGCATTTTCATTAATTAAAATTTATAATGTTTGCCAATTGTAATTTATGTTATTATTATATACTGACAAAGCTAATTTAAAAACGATTATAGGAAAATCAATATAACCTGAATTATTATAGAATTTACTGAATATTATTATGCTACATTTTGTAATAATTACAAATTATATTCGCGCGTTTATTATTAAAACGCTGCAAATATATACCATAATTACACTTATATATCATATTTAAATATTTACATATATATTGTACTCAGTGTATATTGTATACATGATAATTTATAATAACGATAAAGTTTGCTTATAACTTGCAGCTCATTTCACAGAAATATTTTCGAATGAGAATAAATTCAAGCTTTCAGAAATTTCTCATATTGTACGAAAGATTTTTTTCTTCGGCAAATGAATCAACAACTTTGCATCGTGAGACCGGCTCATTTCTTATCAGTAGACAGTGCTCGCATGCCTGACTGACTGCATCACTAACATTTTCCTTTTTGCTCTCTTGTGCGTTTATCTAATCAGTTATTTTATGTCCGCTCTTCGCACTTGGACTCAACGTTAAAACAACGCAAGGATTGACTGATCTAAAAGTTTCGGAATAAAAAGGCAAATTACAAAAAGGAAATACAAGCTATTATAGAGACATAGTAAGAAACAAAGGAAGTTCAGAATGAAATGGTCTTTTGCGATTTTCGCTTTTGCAGTTTTGTCTCCGATTGTGGATAATACTTTACAAGAAATCATGGGTAAGCAGTTTGATTAAATTATAATAGATGAAATAAGATATTCATACTAAAAACAAAATAGTATGAATATCTTATTTTATCCTATATACTTTAGTCGGTTATATGGTATGTGTTTTCTTTGTTTGATTACTTAAAATTCAAATATTAATTAAAATTTAATATTGAACAAAATTTAATTTGTTTAATTATTGCTAACAACGATATTATTTTCTTATATATTTCATGATTTAAAAGTGTGAATTATGCCGAGTTTCTAATTGTCATCAAGTTACCAATTTAAAAAATCGTACTTTAGTAACACATCAATTGGACGCTTGTGAATATGAACTTGAACATTTATAGCATGATTGCAATAAAATCACATCTGTTGTACTTTGACATAAGTCTTATAAGTATTCTTATATCTATTTAATGTGTGAAAATGATGTATTTGATAATTTTATGCTTACAATTGACACAAAGAATAACTGATATTTTTTTCTATTTGCTTTGACACTGAATCAAATAAATAATAAGTCTTTATGTTTTTTTAATAAAAAATAATTCTTGGTATTTTGATCTGTATCGATCCACTGTCAATATTCATACATGTTTTGAACTTCTCTAATGGCGAAATTATAATACATTCTTTTTAACATAAAGGAAATGATTTACAAGAATATTGTCAGTGGGAGACGTTTGAAGCTAAATGTAAATCAGACGAAATCATCGTCATAACTGGAGCCTACTATGGTCGGATGCAATACGGTCGCTGCATCTTGCCCGAATATGGTCACATAGAATGTTACGCCAATATTCGAAATCTTGCCGACAGCATCTGTTCTGGTCGGCAGACGTGTCGCATTATTGTACCTGATAAAATGTTGGATGAAACGCGACCGTGCCGCGATGATCTCAAATTGTATCTGCTCATAGGTTATCGTTGCGAAAAAGGCAGGTGTTTATTTCGCCTATTTTACTTGTCATGATACGATTTTAAGTGTTATTGATATTATTTTGCTGTGGTCACAATTGTTTGAAAGTGATTGTTTTTTTTATTTCTTGTCAAATTGTACTCTAATATAATATGTATATATTTAGTTAAATTGTACTCTGATATATAGGGAAAGATAGAATCTTCTTATTATCATTTTAAATTTAATTATTAGCTTAAAACTTGAAATTCTATTTGCTTACTGGACATTTTCTTTGGCTGTTGATATTGAATGACGAGTCACTAAAATAGCTATGAAATATTGTAATACTAAAACAGTAGCACATACTAGTAGAATGAAACATTATTGGTGTTCAATATCACACTGATCCATTATACAAATTAATTTTTTAAAAAAATATTATTTTTACTAAATTTTGTTTAATGTGCTAGAATTGTTCTGATATATTTTAAGCTTTAACATCAAAAGATGGTCAATGCAGAAACTCAATGGACAGCTTCGAACAATCCACCGGCCTGTTAGCTAGCTCCATAACATCCCGAACAGGCTGCGGATCGGTAGAGACTCCCTGGCTACTGACCGTCAGGCCCGGGGAGCGCATTAACATAACCCTTCTAGATTTTTCAATTCCTTCATCTCTCAATGAAACATCGAATCGACTGGTAGCAGGATCTTATAGCGTGTGCCGCGTGTTCGCTGTCATAAAAGATACGATCAGCGGTAGAAGCATCACGGTGTGTGGAGGGCAGTATCACATGGAAAGAGGGGAAGGGGCAAGGGGATATTTATCAGACAGTAATTCAGTGGAAGTTAGACTACCGAGCGTGAAAGGGAACAGAGAAAGCAGCCATTTTGTTCTTAATTATGAAGGTTTATATTTTCTTGTTTTTATATTAATGTATTTTTGTTTCTTGATGTCGTATTGTCACAAGAAGTTTTTTGGTAGCCTGGATATAGGCGGTGTTATGCACATGCCACTTAATATTGTGCTCTAGATAATTTTAGTTTTGGAATAACGGGCCAATTACGAATAAAGCTTTCACCAATAGTTTCTTTCCCAAAAGGAATCCGTAACGTTTGAAATTAGCACCTTTCTATCAATTCTTCACTTTTTAAATTAAAATGTTTCTTCTAGCAGTATACGGAGTGATTAGATTAGCACTAATAGCTAATAAATATGTTTGCAATTTGAAAACATACTGAAGTCAACAGAAAATAACGTGATGCTCTACCTATTAATAATTTTTATAAATATGTGCGTAATAATACAATTCCACAAAATTCAAACGTTGATTTGACTATGATTTTTAAAAATATATACTTGAAATATTTTACTGATTTATATAATATTTTACTGCTGAAATATATACTTGAAATATTTTACCGTTTCATTTACCATTTATGACAATAATTAAAGCTGAGATTAGCAATTATACAAAGAAAATAACGAGAAGTAACAGCGAAGAATGTGGCGTTGATATTATTTGTACCATTATCATTATTATTCCCGCGGGAAATCTAATGCAACAATCGTGATGCAGTAATTTGTTATTATCATTGTTGGTCTTTTATTATTGGTTCAGTAAGCATTGATGTTATTTCTATATTATAATGCTCGTGTAACTGTTCCGCGTCTAAAAGCCGCATTACTTTTTCCATTCTTTGATACGTTCTGTCGTTTTCGTTTAAGCGAAATAATTATTTTTCATCAGTAAAAAGAAAGTGCGGTCTAAGGAACTAAATTACATAATTTCATATAAAAGTTATTGTGCGGTGTGTTTATTTTGTTTAGATTTATTACTTTTTAAATCTTTAAATTAATGGATTAACTGAATAAAGATTAAACTAAAGATTAAAAATAAACTTAACAATAAATTACATTGAATGCATTGAATAAGTGTAAACTTTATTTTCTTTTAATAACATCTTAAAAACAGTAATTGTGTTAGTAATCTTAACAGAAATATCACGACGTATCTGATCTAAGTAGTAATTCAATTTATTACAATTCTTGTTTCACTTTAAATTAATTCTAAAGCTATTAACGAGAGATGCAACGAGTGAAAGTGATCGCGTCAAATGCTGTTTCATTTCACTCTCGCTTCGTCTCTCATTTCAGTCCGAGTTGTGAGACTCTTAATTCAATCAGTCAGTCTAATCTAACTCGATTGTTGCTTGCTTCGTCTAGCTGTAGGCTGTCCGGACGTGACGTCACAGCATCAGGTCACGTGGGTAAGGACAGGATCCAATGGTACAATAGGATGCGCTGATGGCAAAATGTGGCACGTGACTTGTCTTGGTAGGACGTGGTCGGGACTGGAGTCGGCTAATTGTACCGATGTGGTCAGCGTGTTTGGTAAAGTGTCAATTTTATGTTTAATGTGATGATTGTTCACTGTGTTGATGATATGAATGTATTTCTGGAATTCTGGTGGTGGGCATTGTACAGTGTGAGGAAATGATTCTAGTTTACATTTGGATATCTAATCCATATAGTAAAGAGATTTTTTTTTAAATAAAGGAATCAATATTGTTTTGCTTGAAATTATTCTCAAATATGTAACTCTTTATTATATGTAATATTTTATAATATGCAAGTTTTTAAAATAAAATAAGTTTTTCTTTAAAACTGAGACAATTGCTGTAGGCTATAGGCCTATAGCACAAAAATATCAAATTTAAATTAAGCTTATAACAATTAATTTTTATTTAACTGTAATTTATTCTGATTTGATGAATTAATTATTTCTTACAGGTCCTGGGTTCGGTTCTCTTTCAATACCTCTATCACACGGTAAGTAGACCCCCTCCTGTAGCTTGCAAAAATGAAATAAATTTACTGTATTGTTTATAATTATTGATTTAAAAATTTAGGCCAAAAAAATTCTTTAAACGTTTATTCTATCTTAAACGAACCATTTTAATTTTAACCAATAGTAATTATTTGAAGTATAATATTTCTTTTTAATAACAGTTAACTTGCATCAAAAAATGTAAAACTTATTTTAGTCTGAAGTTTTGTTGCTAAATTGCTTTAATAAAAGTAAACCGTATCAGGAATTGTAAATTTACAAGTGCATTTACTAATTTTAAAAATAAAGCAGTACTTTTTAATTTGATGTAGTTGGTGCTACTATACTGACTCTGATAATTGCTGCTCTTGTTGGAGTTATTATCTGCTCATTGGGTATTTGTCTAATTCGCAGGTTTGAGTGATTCTAAAATTTTGTCTCTGACTTTATCAATGAACTAACTTTATTAAATATCATCAATACATCTTCTGCTGTTTTATCGAAAACTTCAATACTACATTTGTATTTAGGATATCATTCCAGTTTCTATTTTATTATTCAAGTAAATCGTGTCAGGAATTGTAAATTTACAAGTGTATTTCAGCATCCAGCATTTGTACTAGTTACAAACAATCAAACGATATTAAATCCTAAATAAAAAAATTATTATAAATTTCAGAAAACGTAGAACGGTCGCTTTGCAACACAAAACGGTTGAAAACAGCAAAGTTCAGGCGATTTACGGCGGCCCCGGTGAAGCCTACCAGTCTGTCAAGTGGTCCACTCACACCGCCTCAAAAAATCAGTATCCTTCCGGCACCACTCACCCCCACTACGGCCCACCGCGCAGTGATACATACGAAAGTGAAGACAACGAGTACGCGTACGTAGACGAATTACATCTGCCCACTGCGCCGCAGGCCTATGCGAAGCGCAATAATAACACGTACGGACTACTTTCTCCGGACGGGCAGGGTTGCCACACTGCTGGTAGTTTCTGCAATGAGTACTCAGTGACGTCACAGGGGTGTCAGGCGGAAGAACAGCGCAGACAGCAGCAGCAGTATTTTTCGTTGAAACGAGAAAATCGCTCCAGTAGTTTGCCTCGTGATTTGGACGCGACGATTTAGATAATTTTGTTAAGTATTTGATACCGAATGAAAATTTAGTAATTTTATCTTATAATCAAATTATATGAGAAATGAATGAATAATGAATAATGGCTACTTGTGATTCGATGTAAATAATGTTTTTTATATTACGAGACAGTAAGAGAAAGGTAGTTTTGAATTTTTATGTTATTTATGTGGAGACATTTAGTGCAAGTCTGCAAGATTTTATAAAATTTTGTTGAGCGTCGTTAGACAATAATGAATTAAAACCAATTTTTAAATATGAAATTATGATATATAATAATAAATATAATATAATATATAATAAATATTATAATATTGCATAATAAATAATACTGTATAATAAATAAATATTCGCTTTTGTAATAATGAATGACATTGTATTTGCCCCTAGCATTTTTTCTATTTTCTTAGCTATTTTCGCAATAAAATAACCCAACAATAATTTCTATAATCACGTAGGCCTATAGCACACTTGTTATATTTATTTTTGTAAAGATCTGAAAGTCAAAATGCTAATATCAAAAATTGTCTATTTTTTATAATTGATATCGTTAAAATGATTTAAATACGAACTTCAAAATAATATTATGTTATTTTCTTAATTTTGCATATACCAACTAATCCATTTTAATTGAGATCCATTTGCAATTGTAACAAAGAGTTTATCATTATACTTTCATATTCCGCTGCATTCATAAGATTAGTTGTATCATTACTCGGGGAATGCTTTAAATCGTTACTTCTTAAGTCCAACTTATCATATGAAAACAATTCTAAATTTTCTCCCGTTTCATTACTAAATACCAGTTTTTGACCATCAAAATCTATCCGATCAATTTCTTCTGATTTACATTGAACTAGGGGTATCATATCGCTTGCATTACTACTACTCGATGGACTTTCATTTTCAGAATTAATCTCATTATAAGTCTCTGTATTTATTAAATGTTCATTATTTCTCGCATCATCGTTATTACATGGAAGCTCTTCTGTTGATTTCAATGCCGTTTCCGTTGTGAGATAATCGTAATCCGCTGAATTACTTTCACTGTTGCGTTTCAGTAGTAAAAATACAGCTGAAGATATTATAAAAACTATGAAAATTCCAATCACTGGTAAAATAATTGAAACAAAGTGTGAGGATTGTGAAGGCGTTGTATTTTCAGATTTATTTACATTAGTTTTTAGTTGAAGAATATTCGCTTGTATCAAGGTACTGTTGTGTTGTAATAAAGATGATTTATTATCTAAGATTTCCGATTCTTTTGAAATGTCGTAATCATCGTCGTCATCATCGTAATCATCTGAATATGATGATTCGTAATCAACGTCAGAGTAAAATTGTTTTGTTCTTTCTTCTTTGTATTCTGAATCGTCATCGTCGGCATCTGTAAGAAAATATTGAAAGCAAATGGAACAGATAAAATATAACGTTAGATAGATGGATAGTTAGATAAATCTTCGTTATGGCTATAGGCCTAGAAGCTTCTATTTTATACTTTCAAGCAGCATTACAATGAAAAAAGGCAAAGGAATATATTTCTGTTGTTTAAGTCTAGATATGTGAGCAAAGTGGGCATGAAAATCATTTCGAGGTAATTATTAGGGCTACAAAATATTTGTGAGAGACAGAGGTTAAAATAATCAAAATGACATACAATAAAGAATTTATTTTACTGCGGCTTTAAAACTGCCAAAAATAAATTAAAAAAATTCCACCGTACATAGAGATCTTACTGTATATAAAAATAAAACATATTTTTCATGCCTTGCATAATATATAACATAGTAATAGCCACAAATTTACTTAAAAGTAATAAATTAAGTTTAATTAACCTCAATTTTAACAAGTATCCAAAGACATTATTTGAGTGAATTTTGAAAGTAATTTTTTTGTAATATGTAATACCAGTCAATATCAAGCATATTGATTCTCAAGAAAATGCAATTAGTTAAAAAATTCTTGTCTCGAATTAGAAATGTTTGTAGTTTGCACATTGTAGTATGTAAATTGCGTTAAAAAAAGACCATCCGGTTTTTCAGCAAAATCCTCCTCCCAGAAAAAAGTTTAAATGACGTCCCTACAAGTCACGAGCAAGAAAATGCGATCATTAAATCTACTTCAGTTGCTAGAATCCCAGGCTACTTACCGCGGCTTGTGACTCTATTGCACCAGTCGTGTTTGCAACAATGCAGTATCGGCCTATAATCCGTAAATAATTTATGTCTACCGTAATGACTCTCGCACTGTTTTGACGTGACGTCACTGACGCAGCCTTGAGTGGCGCCACCTGTCGAATCAGTCGGTAGCTTTTTGAGAAATGGAGCTGTTGTGAATAGTAAGGATTCGTCGGATTCGAAATGATTAGGCGTGAATTGAACGTAGCAAGAATGCGTGGCTATGCATGACATTAGCATATCGCGACGACATTCGATTGTGTTGCACACGCAGTAGACTGTTGCTGCAACTGCAGAGATAAGAAATAATTAACATAAGACTAAGTATATAGTTAGAAAATATTTGCAGGCATTGTAAATAATATATTTATTTTATTTTATTAATTAAACAGTAAAACAGTAGACAAGCAGGAACTTATACGCGTAGGAGATTTAGAATACTTATTGAAAAACAGTCGATTAGAAAATGGTATCATAAAATACTGCGCTATTATTTATCTTCCAAACAATCTGAAGTGTTAACACAAGCTGTATTTCCGACATATTGAATTGCAATATGAACAAGTGAATCAAAGATAGACGTCATATACGAACTTTATTGCACTTAAAAGTATGTATTTCTTTTCTTGTTTGTCCATTTTAAACAGTATTATGTCTATAGACTAAATAAGGGTGTAAAATATTACTGAAATGAAGACAAAATTTAATAAGTAAAAAGGTAAATAAACTGAAAATAATCATCCAATCAAAGTTATTGACAGCAATTGGGGTATGAACTTTCATACACAACATACTTTTGCAACATATATTATTCAATTATCTGCAATGACTAAATTAGGTCTCTGTACAATATTCAGTAATTTAACTTCTAATTTTACTATTTAATGTTAATATATTAATCTTAATAGTTGTGTTTATAGTAATTTAATTTACTTTTGTTTTTATAGTTTATAGTATTTTCTTTTGTTCACTGCTTTTAATGAAATAAGGCTTCATATTTCATTGAAACGTAATTGAGAATCAACGAAGCGCCATGATCACTACCGTCACTTGCAATTTTCCTGCTCGATCTGATCATGATGAATGTAACGAAATATCGCGCGCGTTTGCGAAAACGTTGCGTGAAGAACCCCGCAGACGCTGCGTGTTTTTGACGCAATAGATTTTTATTTGCACCTGCGTTATCGTAGAGTGATTAGAGTGTTTGTATCCATTAGGCCAGGAGGAAGGATCATTATACAGCAGGCAAAAAACTCATAAAGAATGATACAAGGATGTTGTGATATGATCTATAGAGACAGTAGTAAAAGAACAAAAATATACATAAATATTAGCTAAATATAAGTAAAACTCAACGCAGAGTAGTAGTATTACAAAGATAGTGTAAACATTATATGCGCTTTATCTACATTTAAAAAGCCTACATTTTAAAATGTTTTACAGTCACTGACAAAAAAACAATTTAAAAAATATAGAAGAATATAACAAATAACCTAACAATATAAAAAAAGTGTGTAACTAATTTTTTTGTAGTCTATGCAATGCCTTGAAATGGCAAAAGTAATATAAAATGGTCAGATAACTTAAAGTTCTAGATTTAACTAAGTTTATTCAGACGTTTAATTAAAAAAAAATTATTTGTTTATTTTTTTATTATTAAATTAATTATGAGACCTATGAAATCTCGAAATAATACGAAGAAACCAATCAAAATATTCAATTTAGATATAAACATGTTGATTGCAACTGAGATTATTAATATTCACATATCTTTATTCCTGCTCATTATTTTCGCAATTGCACATTTAAAAAGAGATGAAAATCATGAAGACTCAATGGACTAATCAATCACTATTCCATTTTTTAGAGTTTGGAAAATTGTTCAACTGGGAATAAGTTGGAAAAATTTGATTGTAATAGCTTAAATTTTCATAACTCGATAAATCACCGACGAATATATAGAGTGCACATTTAGTGATGCATTTTTGTAACTGCAGCTTAAGATAAGCTTCAAGTTCATTCTGATTGGTTGTTAATAATAAACAATTTAAATTAGAAATATTACAAAATTGAAATGTTACGAAATTAAAGAATTCTGATATTTAACAATTTTGCTGGGATCTGAATAAAGAGAAATAAGAGTTGCAAAATATTTATGATTGGTGATTATAATAATCACCAATCATAAATATTCGTCTGATACGAACTGAAACCTATCTCACATCTATGTTTATTCGTATTATATCTCTTGATTACTGATTGATTGGCGATGAAAATGTTAAATTTAGTTAAAAATTTAACTTTAAAATTTTGAACAAATAGGCTAATTTCTAGTTATATATTAGATATTTTTCAACACGTGATAAAATCAACCAATTTATTTCAGAAACTATAAATATGAAATAAATACGTAAAAAGAAAGATCAAATTTTTATAACGATTAGCAGTTGATTGCGACAAATTAATTACAATTTTTTAATTATACAGTTTATACAGTGTATTATTGTAAATAATACGAAATTTAACTATATTGGCCGCAGTTTATCTTTATATTTATCTAGTTTTTCATTATTTTTATCAGTCATATTTTCCAACAAATTTTTTTAAGATAGAAAGTAGATTAGAGAACTCATTGTAAAAATGATTTCCTCAATGAAAGCCTTCAGACATGAATGGGGACGTAACATGATTTAATGGAAGATGATTTCATCTTGCATATTGTATTATATACAAATGTGATATTCGGTTGCACACAGTAACCGCTCTTAGCTTGATTATTTTCCTAAAAAATACTAAAATTATTTTTTCCAACAAAAGCAGTTTTTAAAGAAATGAAAAGTAGTAGTGAAAATGTGAAGTTGGGGGATAGATTTTAGTTTTTTTTCTTCCAAAATACACTGATAAAAGTAGAGTAATATTGAGCTGTAATAAATACAAAATAAAATGAGATTGCTTCATAATCTATAGACTATTCAATAGGAGAGATCATCAAGTTTTTGGATACAATTAACACCACCACGGCCCCACCCAAATAAAAATTAGGAGATAATTATAATGAGCACATACTGTACGTTACTGTATATTGTAATGTTAACTTTGGTAATATCTGAAGAGATAAAATCTGATTTGATTGCTTGAGCAATTTTTGATAAAAGCTTTCGCTACATCATTTCGCGTTTTCTGCTTGCAAGTCGAGGTCAACTAATAATCCGAAGCGTATAAATTATTCAAGTCTCTCTCGCTTGGCTTATTGCTTCTATTCTTTAGATTATACCGTTCTTCGATATTTTCCAGCGATATGCGATTGCTATCATTAAAAATTAACTACTCAACCGTTATCAACAGATCAAAATTGGTTTGTTAGTTGTTACTATGAAAGGAAAAATCTTTATTAAATGTTTTACAAATATTGTAAAACATTGCGTTGCGTTATTTTGTTTCAATTTCGCAAATTCGCATGCTGAAAGTTTTATATTTTTATTAGTAAAATAAATACAATTTTGAGTTCTAAGTTTGAATTGCAAAATGAGAAGGTTTTTATATATTGAAAATATTACGGCGCTTATCTTTCAAGGTTAACGGTTTGAGCTTTAAGCCTAAAATCACTTGATGTATTAATTGAAACGTTGCGATCAAGTTACCGCAACGTCACGTTACGTTTTTAGTACTTGAATTGATAAGAGAATGAAAGAAATCTTACGACTGCTGCAAGCAATTCTACTTCGATTGATTCTTATCGTCGTGTAAAGTGTCACAAGAGTCTGGCTTTTATCAAATTACCGAGCGTTTCAAATGAAACCAATATAAGGGCTATTAAAATCCAGTACAATATAGTTATCTAAGGCAAAATGAGGAAAAAAGGTGAAATTTTAAAAGGTCTAACCATTTTTACACACCGATGTTGTTTTTAATGCCAAGAATTAATAACAACAGACGTATTTTTAAATTAAAATTAAAATTAATTTTAAACTAATACACTTATCAATTTTAAATTTATCTCGTAATGAATGAAGATGACTATAACCATTCAACTAAGGGGGGGGGGGGGGGGGGGGTGGGGGGGGGGGGGGGGGTGGGGGGGGGGGGGGGGGTGGGGGGGGGGGGGGGGGGGGGGGGGGGGGGGGGGGGGGGGGGGTGGGGGGGGGGGGGGGGGGGTGGGGGGGGGGGGGGGGGGGTGGGGGGGGGGGGGGGGGGGGGGGG
>JAQIXG010001256.1:0-23310 GCA_034700105.1 Oconnorella tubifera
TCTTAAAAAAGACAAATATAACCACAATTTCGATTACTATCATTATCTGCTCTAACTTAATTTATTATATTATATATTGTACTTGCAATATTTTTATTATTGGTTTATTATATTAAATTTAATATTATTCCACTTAAATTTAAATAAACAACATTGTTTATTGTTTACAACAAATCGAATTATGATCGTAAATAAAGTAGAATAAATACACTGCCACATAACAACGATTGTAACTAATGTAAACAAATTATTTATTTGTATTTTATTTATTATATTTTATTTATCATTTTATTTATTTATTATATTTATTAAAATATTATTACTCATTATTTATTCTAACATAAAGTATTCGCTGGCATGTAGTTTATTTCTTTTAAAGGTGTGATTTAAAATATATTGTTGACAAAATGATACAAAATTGTAACTTTGATTTACATTTTTGATTCCCCAGTGGATATTTTTTTTAAATTATTAGATAAAAATTAATTATTAATATGAATAATATGATAATTTTTCAGATTAATAAATTTTGTTATTTTTATAATTATTTGCAGTTTTTGAAATATTGTTGTTGTTCATGGGGCAAATATGCTTATTTGATGTGATTTAATTGTATAAGTACAATGGCAAGTAGCAATGGATGGGATGACTTGGATCTATCATTGCAAGGATCAGCAATAGGAACAAAGATCAATAGCACTCCCAGTCAGAAAGTTTTAAAACCACGCAGTAGACCCAGCAGTGCTGCAAGTTTTAGGGTACGTTGTATTTTTATGGTATATTGTTTTTAGCAATACAATACAGTTCTAGATGATAGTCTATTAAGTCAAAATATTTTAGTATTACTTGATGAAATATATTTTAGAGAGTCTTTTCTTGTGTTAATAAATCAAATGTTGAATGAATGATTATTAAATTGTGGACAATGTAAATAGGATAAATTGTAGCATATTTTTGAGAGACTAAATCTCAACCATGTATGACTGTGATTTAGCAAAGTCTCCATTATCCATGTCAAACTCAAAGTTTTTAATTATTACATTTTCTGATATTATAATAGAATCTATGTTTATTTATGTAATTTCTATTGGTATGTAATTCTAATTTTTATCTACCGATCAAGGATCAAAAAACAGAACCCAATACTCCAGGAAAAAGTAGCTATATTTGTAAGTATCAAATAATTTCTTAGAAATGATAGTAATATTTTTGATTTATCAGATTTAAAAATATAATCCTTGAAATACGTCACGATATATATAATTAAGAACAGTAATTCATTCATGATTTAACACTTTTTGACTATATTGATACTATGAATCATAATTTCATTGTATATTTATAATAATATTGTACATTTATTTGCTGTTTTTAATTATTGGATTTATTTATTTCTAGTAATAAATGAGGTTTATTTCTTAATTTAATAATTATATGATTTAATTAACAATATTTAAAGCTGCGAAGAATCTTGTTAAAAATGGTAAACAAGACGCAGCACACAATGGTTCTACAGTGGAATCTGAAGTAGAAATCAAGTAAGTTGATTTAGTATTAGTTATATTGGAAGACTTGATTTTATGAATTAGTTGCATTAATTAGAATTTATGAATATACTAAGACTAATGATTTTTTAATTAATTAGTTAATTTTTTCATGCTGCCATAAACAATTTCTACCGGTTGAAATTGATAATTAAATTGTTCATAATTCTGTACTACATTTTTAAAAATTATATTTAAATAGCAATTGAATGCTTAATTGTATTCTATGTAAGATTATTTTATTTATTTTCAGTCAATTATACTTTTTTTATTTTATGTAGTAGCGATTTCTTGTCATTTTTTGAGACGACTATTCGACCAAGAATTGCAAAACCTGCACAGAAGTTGAAATCTGAAAGAGCTAATTCAGTCGGTGCTTGTCTTCTGATTTAATTTTTTTTTTTTTAATTTTAAATTATAAAGTGATTTAGTGCAGTATTGATTATACTTACAAAGGTTACCTATTATTAATATCATTTAATTGCAACATTTACTTGCTTGATTTGATAATGGTCTTGTGCTATTTAATTTAATAATTACCTTAAATGTTGATTTTGTTAATTCCCTGAATTTTTTCGTCACTTGTTTTTATTCTGTTTTCACAATTAGGCAGCCAGTGGTGGTGGCTCACGCACAGGAAGTCACTTATCACACAGCATCTTCACTCCCCTCACTGCACGCAGTAACAGCACTCTAAATGATGATGATGATCAATTGACAGTAACTGGAGAACAACTTACAACCACATTATTGCGTGATTCAGAAGTTATACCTAAGAATAAACCAACGCGCGCTTTAGTGTCAACTAGAAATACACGCAGCGGTAGCTTGAATGACGTTAGAAATGCTAATAATTCAAATACAGTTAAGTTTGTTGGTAATAATAATTTTGTAGATAGTAATTTTGAACGTAATAGCGATTCACCGGCAGGACATAGGTTAAATAACAGTCCGGATAATGAAGGCTATTCAAAAAATAACTCTGTAATGAGAAAGCATAATGATATGCCTCGTATTGAAAGAAATAAAGAACAATCTGATGTGTTTGGGAGTGGAAGGAGGCATTCTGATTCCGGTGTTGATTCAGAAGGGATTGTTGTAACGAATAATTTGACAGCGAGGGGACAGAGAGTTGGTGAGAAATGTTTAATCATTATTGTCTTTGTCATCATCATTATTATTGGCATCATCATTAACATCATTATTATCAGCATCATCACTATCAATCTTTGTTTTATCAGAAGATACAATCAGAAGATGAATTTAATGTAATGAATATGATTATATACATTTTTTGTCAATCTGTATAGAGGAAAGCCCAGGAATTTTAATAACTTTGGGTATTTATGCTTAAAGTAAAGGTTTAATGTCTGTTTAACCTTTGTTCGATTATATTACAGATTTGGAATCTGTTTGAAGTGTCTTGTTAAAGCATGCTTTGCTGTTCAGTGCTTGCATTTCAATGAATCACAAGATTCTATTTTTTACTCTTATAGTAATATTTGTCAAATACTTATAGAATTGAGTGGTTATATTAAGTACTTATGATCAGAGTGGAGCAGATACTTGCGTTGTGAAGTATGTAAATATGAATTTACTCTAGTATGCAAATAATACAGCTTTACAGATGTATTGGTATAGTTTTTGAATTTGACTGTCGAAATTCATTATATTTCATTTCTTATTATAAACATCTAATTGTCTGTGCTTTGACTAACTTCTTATTGGTCTTGTACAGGCTCAAAAGTTGCTTTACAAAATATTGAGAATTCTTTTCAAAATATTAAATGTAAGCCTTCAATTAACCATGACTGGCAATCACGACAAAATCCTGCCACCCCAACCAGTAACCGATCCATAACCAATGGTCGTCCTCATTCCATGGTTAACAGTCATCCGCATAATGTTGCCAATAATGGTCCTCAATCTTTGACCAACAACCGACAACATTCTGCGATAAATAATCGTACATATTCATCAGTTAAAAATGGCCCACATTCTATGGCCAGTAGTAATACTCATTCTGTAGCTAGAAATGCCCCATTTACAGGCAGTCCTCATTCTGTTACAAAGCATAATAAAAACAATCGTCTCGTCAGCGATCATTCATTGCAAGATCAGCGTTTTGATAAAGCTGAGGAATACATCTCAAAGTGCAATAATGCTGCTAGAATAATTCAACGCTGGTATAGGAAACATTGTAGAAAAGAAACTGAAAAGTTGCAACACGATGAGATACCAAAGTCTGTTAAGAATCTTTTAGAAGAAAAGCGCGCGCAGTTCAGTAGTGCTGCGTTTTCTACAGGATTACTTGTTGATGATGATAATGCAAGAAAAGAAATACGTAAAGAAAAAGCTAGCAGAGCTAGACAACAGGCCATTGAGGTGAGCTTTATTATTGGATCTTTTGTCGTATTGTGTTTTAGATCTACAAGACAATGTTATTTCTTTACAACTGTGACTTATCATAACCCTGACAAATTGAACTCAATTCTTAGTGTTAGGGTTAGGGAGTGGGTTAGGTTTGATAGTAGATTTAGGTGTTGGGTTAAGGTTAGAGTTGTTAAATGAATTGAAGATGTTAACTTGTTTGGTTAATGAATTTGTGGACGATTTGTATGAGTATCTTATTTTTTTTAGATATTGTTACTGTTGTTATCATATTTGTGTTTTAAATATGATATAATTACATAAATTAATTATAGTAACCTGAATTCAATGAGACAGACATCTGTGAGAGTTTTCGCTGACATAAATTATTGTAGTAGGCCGATGTTATACTGAATACTTCTGGGAATGTGCTCAATATTTACAGATTGTAGAAAAAGTATTTTTGTATAAATTTGATTGCATAGAAATGGTAGAGTAATAAGTAATATAATCTCTTAAAATAATTCTTTTTGTCATGCTATCATTATATGACTTATTCTATGCTTAAATTATGAGTGACTTATATTTTAATTTGTTTTAATTCTATTCTGGAATAAAAAGTAAGGCTATTATTTTTACGAAAACATTCCGTATTAAATGGCTTACCATGCTAAGAAAAACTTGTTTTTAAAATACTTTTAAATTATTGTAAATTTATTTTAAATTTAGTCAATTTCACAATATAAATATCACCCAATATTTTTCTGTTTTCAATGTCTCTAGGAGTTGCACAGGAAGCGTGCAGAGAAGCAGAAACAAGATCAACTTATTGCTCAACAAGAACTCTCTCATCCTCAATCCAATGGTAAACTGAACCATCAATCTATCCCTCAGTCTAATAAAATTGTATCAATGAAAGCTGAAGAAATGCGTTCAGTGTCTCAACAAAGTACAAGTAGAGAGAATGTGAGACAGATGGATAATGGCAATATTGGTTTTCAGAATGATAACGACTGTTGGGTAAATACTTTTATATATATGTTGTATTTATGATAGATTTTTGCATAGAAATATAGATTTATAACTGATGTGACAGTGTTTTAATAGTGTGGCTTATCAGTAAAAGCGAAGCAGAGAGTCATTGCTTTTATGTTTATGTCATTGAAATAATGAATATTAGTATTTAAAGTTATAATTTATTCTATATATTATTCTGTACATATTGTGTATTATTTATATAAATCACTGGTTAATTAACATTTTGGACTCATGAGCACGTGATTTTAGAAACTTGATATAAATAACTCGTATAATTATTATTGTTAAGTACTTTAATTATTTATTCGCAGAATGATCAAGATGTGACACCAAGAAACGTGATATCTCCGTCCGCTGACACAGTGTCAGATGCCAGTCACCCGGCACGACGTGAAGCCTGGCACTCGGATGTTGAGGGGAAAGGACGATTTAAGGAAGATGATGATGTCAGTTCTATGACTGCCAGTCAGACAAGGAGTAGAAGGACCTTGGATGGTCTAATGGAAACTATTCGTAAGCTAGAAGAAGATGAAAAGTTTATACCGAGTGCACGAGGCAAGTTGAACAAGTTGATTAATATTGGATGGGGTGGGGGAAGGCTTTGTATGTATTTTAATATGCTTATATATAAATATATACGTATTAAAACACAGTGGAATGTATATGCATGGTTGGTTGAGTAGCTATTTTTGATGATTGCAGCTTCTGTGGTTGCCTCAGCTGTCCATTGCTCCGTGGTTGGTAAAATAAGAATTAACTGTAATAATAAAGTGTATAAATTATCATTGACTGTTGTAGACCAGTTTGATTCATTTATCATTGATGATTAATCATTGATGATTAAGCCGGCAATCATCAATGATTTCCTGCTTAATTCAGGATAATATAGTTTTATCAGCTGCAAAAATGATAAATTCTGTAATAATCTTAATATTACTTATTTAAATTAATAAATTAAATACTTATTTAAATTACTTATATCGTACGCTATATACCTAATTTTTTATTATAAATTCTAATTTACGATTTATTTATCATCACTCTTTACCATTATCATTATTTTTTAAAGTTTTTAATAAAGATGATGATGATGTAGATGATGATAAGCACCCAAGGCGTGGCACAATCAAAGATAATCAGATCCATGCTGGACGTTCATCAGCCAATCGTCTGCTTAGTAATGATAAGCTATCCAGTATTCTTAGTTATCTCGATAAAGTTGAATCAAACTCTCGTCTGGGTGATGTAGATCAAGTAGTATGTCAAAGTTGTTAAATAATTTATCTTATTTACTGTATTATATCTATAAGAAATTAATAATTGATGTAAATTATTATCGCATATTAATATAATTAACATAATTCTTAGATATGATGTTTTCTATCCGTGATTAATTTTTCATTGTAGTTTTAATGTTTAACTTGTTAGTTCTATGATTTCAAGTATAGAATATAAATTGTTGCTAGACTATTTTTCTTATTTATTTATTTGCAATTGTACAGAAATTATTGAGAGAATTTAAGCATTTTTATATTTTTTTATCTCAGGAATTATATCGTCTAAATGAGACGTTAGAGACTCCGGCTCTTCTGCTGCCATCTGCTGATGAATTAACTCAACTTGATCATGTGTCTAGAGCAGCTTCTGAAGTCACTGAACAAATGTTGCAACAGAAAATGGAATTAGAAGATAACAAAAGGACTGTTCATATGCTAAAGAAAGCATTGGTAATTTTATTCATCTTACGTTTATGGCTTGATTAATAGTATGTATAAGTAAATGCGTAAACATGCTAAGGTGATTTATAACTTAGGGACAACAGCGTGAGTTGATAGTGCGTCATGCTAAAGAGACAGAGAGTGATATGCGGAAGAGACTTGATGTACAGAAAGAGGATTATGAGGAGACTGTAAAACGCCATCTGTCATTCATTGATCAGGTATTGATGATGACTTACTGATGTTTGTGTATATGAATCGGAACATAATGTTTTTACGCTATTTTCAGCGAGTCTAATAATTACGCTTTCATTTGCTATGACAAGCACTGAAATAGTAAACTTATTATTCTACATTTCTATTATTTATAGAAACACTCTCTCGTTATTGCTATTACATAGTATTATATACACAATTGGTAGATCTTTCTCATGATTTTGATTCCAATCATGTTTGCATTCAGTTATTAACACATAAACTGTCTCTTGCAGTTGATTGATGATAAGAAAGGACTGAGTGAGAAATGTGAACAACTCGTTAAAGAACTAAAGACAGTGGACAAGAAATATCAGGACAAGATGAGAGTTCTTGTTGATAAGTTAGTTTTATTTTGTTATCATTTGATTGATTGGATCATTGTTCAACAATGTATTAAAAATGAAGTATTTTTATTAACTGCAGTGAGGTGTATATTATGATATAGTGAATCATATTTATACATATCGTTTAGTCAAGAAGTTGAAATAAGAAAATTAAAGGAAGTCAATGCGGCAACTGAAAAGCTCAGGCGTGAAAAGTGGATTGAAGAAAAAACCAAAAAAATTAAGGTATAATTACAGTTGTTAAATAAATACTATAAATATAATAGTTATCATTTTATATTATATTATAGTTATTTGGTTTAGTCATTTTTGTTCTGTATCGACCAGTAATGCAAATGTAAAGTTTGTTAAAAGCTGATAGAAAGTGCAATTAATCATTATTTTGACCTAATAATCTCCTGTTCTAATATTTAAAAACGTGTTTGATTAATATTTTTTGTCACATCAGCATATAGTCTACTAATGACGCGTTTACTCATTTTACTATAATAAATTTTGTAAATAAATCCTTTGCATTATATGTAATTATAAATAATGTGACTTTATAATACATTAAAACTTAGCTATTTCTCACTTACAATTATTTTACTAGTTCCTATCTAATGCTATATTTTTGGTAAAATTGTTCGATTAAACATAACCATATTGGATATGAAAAAGTGAAATATAGCACAACAATACTATTTTGTAGTTATATTATTTGCTCAGGAATTAACAGTTAAGGGATTAGAACCAGAGATCCAACGACTTATTGCCCAGCATAAGATGGAGATGAAGAAGTTGAAGTCTATACAGGAGGCTGAGCTGTTAGCAGCTGATGAGAGAGCTGGCCAGAGATATGTTAAGATGACAGAAGAGCTGAGAGATCAGTTGGCTCATGAGAAAGAGACGGCCTGTGCCAGGGAGAGAGAGTTTGCTAGGCAAACGTGAGTTAGTTTATACTTTGGGTGTTTTATATTTATCTTTAACAAAAACTGTCTTTTTAGATTTTCATTTTTTGATATTTTATATTGAAGTTTAAGTTTCTGGAGAGAGGCAGTTTTCACATGTAAAACAGATCATTAGCAAATGTTTATTAATTAGTAAATAAATAGTTTTTATATAATCACATTTTTGTATTTCTTATTGGTAATAGATCGCTATTTAAATTTAATCATTGCTTAATCTCTATTTTATACCATAGCTATGAGAATCAGTTGAAACAAGAAGAAAGCATGTACCAGCAACAGAGACAACGGTTGTACTCTGAAGTAAAGGAAGAGAAACAACGGTTGGCTGAGTCGTCTCAGAGACAACGAGCCGAGTTAGAGAGACTGCAGAGACAATTAGAGGAGACTCACAGCACAGCCAGTGAGACACTGAAGGCTGAGTATGAGAGCAGTAGAGATGAACAAGAACGTAGACATGCGGTAAGTGATAGTTTGAAATAAGGATTGAGATCAGTTCAGTTTTGAGGTATCCTTTTTCTTGCTAGTGAATGAATTGGGTTAAAATTGAAATCTGGTTGTTAGATATTAAATTGTCTTGTATATTGAGACAAAAAAGTCATTGTGGTTACTTTTGTTAACATGTGGAAACTTTTAACTTCAGGCTGAACTGAAGCAGTTAAGTGAACAGTCGACTAGTGAGAAAGAGGCTTGGATGGAAAACTACAGACGTAATCTTGACACTGGTCTACTGCAGAAAGAGAGAGAGTTAAGAGAGCAGGTGAAGAGAGATAGAGACAAAGAAATAGAGATGGTTATACAGAGACTAGAGGAAGACAATCAGACAGCAAGGGAAGAGTGTGAGAGACTGGCTGATAATAAAATCAAGTACATTGCTGCATTTATTCAAACATATATTAACTGTACTGGTTACAAAGAATCTATCCAGTAGATATTTTAAAGTCTATTATCGCGACTAGGATTCAATCCCAGGATACTGGTGTGAAAGTCTGTTGCATTATCACTGAGCAATCATTACACTTAATAGTAATAGTTTTTTGCTGATACGTGATAATTCTAGGTTTTCTTTGATCACCTTAGTCTTTCCTATTATAATAGTAATATTTATATTTAATTAACACGACTAATTGATGTATTTAGGCGTATTCGTGACAAGTATGAGGGAGAAATGGCTGAGTTGGAGCGTTCTGAGAGACAGATTACAGAGAAATATAATCAGCTTAAGGTTTAGCTTTTAAAAAGACTGAACTTTGTGTTATTTATATAGTCATATACTCATATGCAATAAGATATTTTTTATTTTAGAGAATAAATGAAAATCTGTAAGAAATATATTCCATGATTTTAATCTTTTGATATATCATTTTCTATCTTGATCTGGTTTGATCTTTTTCTATTATTTATCAAAAGTACTGATTATTTTTCCTTTTCTGTTTTAATTATCATTAGCAAAATGTTGCTAATATGTTATGTAAATGATAGCATATAAAAATACTGTATATATATATTTTTTTTCTATCTCTTGATTTTGTGATGAGCAGGCAAAACTATCAGAGGTAGAAGGAGAGTATGAACGACTGAAAGTGTCCGTGCAGCAGAAAGAGAAAGATATCGATGGCCTTAAAATGGTAAGCTATATTTATTTCTTTTATTTGCTTATGCCATAATCTAGACAGTTTCTTTCAACTATTATTTCTTTTTATATCTTTGTTTCTGCTATCCGCCTGAATATAAACATATATGTTTCTCTCATGGCTTAATTTTGTTGTTATACACTTATGTCTAATGTTACTTTTTATTAATTTTATTAAGCATTTACAATATTGAGCATTTACAAATTGGACTAATGTGTTGTAAGAAGGTAATTTAACTTTTCTATTCATTTATATTTATTCTGTGCATGGTTCAGTTGTTGGATAAACGCAATGAAGAAAGAGACCACATTTCTGACGTCATTCGTCAGGAATTTGTTGACAAGATAGTCGCCACTGAAGAGGAAAACAAACGACTGAAGAACGACGCATCTGAGTTAAAAGCGCGACATCGACTTGAACTACAGCGCGCTAGGACAGATGCTGACGTAATTGTTCAGAAGAAAGAAGATGAATTAGAACAAGTACACAAGAGGTTGCTTAACTTTTGATTTAAAGTTTTTTGACGGATTTTTTGTAAGTGTAACACCAAGGCTAAGGTTGAACTACGTATTAGTTGACGATAAACTGTAACTATAATAATACTCTTTAATTCTAAACATTTTACCTCTTGATTGTATTTATAACTATAGAGTGAAAGAAGCTATAGTGAAAAAGGAAGAAGTGGTAACACAGTTAAAGCAACAGTATCAGGCAGCTGTGAAGAGAGCTGATCATTTGGAGGGGCTGCTTGAGCAGCAGCGTAAGCAGCTGCTTGGAATGAAATAGGGGAGCATCAAAATTGGACAAGAAATTGACTGGCTGATTTTTACAGATGGAATCTCCATAACATACATTGCTTACTATGTAACCTAGCCCTGTAATATATAATTTATTAAGTAATGTAATTATCAGGTTTCTGTCCTTTGCCAGGCACAAAGCTTGTAACATTATCATCTTTCTCTGTCATTCTTTTTAATTTCATATTCTTAAATGATCATTTATCCATTTTGTAAGTTGAGAACGATCAGAGTACATTAATTATCAGGCATGTATGTATGGATATTATAATATTTGCTTCTTAGTGATGATTGACTGATTAAAACAGATATATAAATTATTCAAAATCAGTTTAGCTTAGGCAACAAATTGAAAGAAATTATCAAAGAAGTCACATATGACTTAATGTTTAGCTTTGTCATTGTTTGTAGCTTTGTCATTGCTTGAATTAAGTAAAACTAATGATTTATGATATAAGCAGATTTATTGCCTCTATACTAAGATGTTTATAAAGTCGAATGCCACATTTGTTTGTAATTGTCACATGTTTTTGCTTATGTCACGTTATATGGGCACTATTGCTGGCGTTTACATTTATAGGAACGGAACAGTAATTTGTTGTCAATACGTGTAATAATTGTTGTGCATTTTATTTACTGTTTACTGCTGTGGATTACAAACAAAATGAATATTGTATGTGCTATTCATAACGAGGCAGTGTTAAGATAGTTCTTCGTTAAGAGATTGCAATAATTCTTGAAACATACCGTTATCTTTTATTGCGTATTCTAGGCATATCTTGTACACTTGATATGCACTCCAGTCAGTTTATTGTTTTTTATTTGTGTGGCAAGTTACTTTTTGAAAATAAAAAAAGAATCACTTCCATAGATTTTAGCAACTTGCCTTAAATTCGTTATAAAATATTCAATGCTTAAATTTTAGTTTTACTTTCATTTCCTTGATGTTATTTTCAAGTCGTTTAATTAATTGATTAGTTTAGTAATTTGTTAATTTGCAAAATGTATCATTTTCAGTAAAGCTGTTAAATGTAAAAGAGATTTTGCTGTAACTAGGTATGACTGATGGGATATTTAGATTATATTAAAATTGATTTCTTTGTTATATAAATGCATAAATGATTAAATTATTATCATTCATAAAAGTATTGGGTAATAAAGTAAACGTAAGTTGGAAGGAAATTGAATGCAAAAGCTGTACATATATTCTGTTTAGTAATGACGTTCAGCTGCTAATGTGCCAATTCCATTTATGTAACAATAATAATTATAGTGATTGTCTTTAAGATGTAACAGAAACAATACAATTGCATTTTATACTGCTGTGTTTATACAATTTGTTGTCACATTTAGTAGTTAATAAGCTTTCTCTTTAGAGCGGGGAGGGAGTGGGGCGAGATAGGAAAGGCTTATTTCTGACAGCATACTTAAAAACTGGAATACTACAACTTAACTGGTAGTTTAGACTATTGCTATAATGCTAATGCATCATATTTTTGCTCAATTAGTGTAAGTAATTACAGGATTTGGTAGTCTAATCTAAAAGTTTTATATTACACAATTTTTATTCTAGTTTCTCTTTCTATACACTTTCAAATATTCACTTAATTTACAATAAGGGATTTTTAACATCAACCCCCCCCCCCCCCCTCACTACCAATGTACTCCACTATTCGGTTAGAAACCATTATAGTTTGTTTTAATACAGAGCGTAAACTCTGAGTGTTTTTTTAAATAGTAATATGTTGTTACTTGTTCTATTACCTACAAGATACATGATAGTCTATGCAAAGTTGAAACTTGAGATAAATTCAATAAATTAACACAATAATTTCAAAAGATCTTTAGCCCTACTATATAGTATATACGAAAAACAACGAAGATCTAAAATATGTAACAATGATGTCACGATAATTTTCTATCAAATTTGTGATAAGTACTAGTCAATAATAATAATTCTTACAGATCATTTCTAGTTGTGTTGACATTGTGTCAAATTATTACAATTAGCGACCTATTGTTAATTTAAATGCTGTAGATAAAAATTTAATGACAATAGTCCAGAATACACTGTATTATTTAGATCTGCCGTATTCTAGTATTTGAACACTTTTTGTACATATAATATCGACGAAATTATCAGGATTTTTCTTACAATGGAATATCTCATTACAAGTTTTCTTATCACTCAGTTGATGTTATTTGAGACGGCTCCTGTCTCGGGTGTGCTGTATAAGTTTCAGCATTTGATGGAAGATGATCGACTAGGACCTGTGGACTACGAGAAGGACAACACAGTGTATGAGGATGATGGAACAGTGATCATCGAGAAAGGATCAGACGGGCAGTTTACAGGACAAAAAATACCGGATCAGAGACGACGAGCTATAAGTGGTGACTTATTATCTTACTAAATCTTATTTGTTTCCATTTATTTTCGTTTTATTAGGATGAATGTGAGGGTCTTTTGCTTATATATCGTTTAAATTTTAGTATACATATAGCAGTCAGAGCCGGATTTATCTATGGGCCGACGGGGCCGGGGCCCAGGGCAGCAGAGGAAAGCAGGGGGCAGCATAAAAAGTAAGAGGAATTTTTTTTTAACTGTAGATCAGTGGCGGATCTAACGGTGCTCATTTTGGAGTTGGATACATGATGTAATATTTGAGATTTATGAGGATAAAAAGAAGGTCATCACCAAAAAAAAGTCTTGGAAGGTACCATATCAGGGCATCACAAATTTCATGGCCCAGGGCATCGCAGCACATAAATCCGGCACTGATAGCAGTGGACGAATTATATGCTGGATTTCTTCGTACAGAAAGGAATATAGAAATTAATTTAGACAGTAGACTAAAATATGTAAGCTAAAAATGTGATATGATAGAATTGTTTAATTACGAGAATATGCTAGGATTATTCTTAAAATATATACTTTTTGATTGGGCAAAAATATGAGAAATTGCTCATCTTTGATGATGCTTGGTTCATACAGTATATGTAATAAAGAAACTTTAATAGCTTATATATAAAAACAAACTGGATTAGTTTCATTTTTGTTCGTCATTAAATTCTACAGTTAATCGTCGTGATATTGCCGATGACGAACTCGATACTCTCTTTGGAATTAAACCTTCGAGTCAAACCCAACCGAAGGAAAATAAAGTCCAGGAAACAGAATGGTCCAATAAAAAGAGTCGTTCTAATCGAGACAAAAAGACAAGCCGCCAAATTCAGAGCGCGATTGGTCACAATAGACTCAGAGCAACTCATCCTAAGAATAAACCTGTAATAATCCCAGCTACCAACGATGATGATGACGTCAGGCAGTCATATGGTTCTGGTAAGTGAATCACTCTCAGAACTTGATGATGTCAGAATCATCATCTTTATTATGTATCAATATTATTATATATTTTAAACTCATAAATATTATTGTCATCAGCCACATTGATTATAATTATCGCTATCATCGTGTTTGCTGATGATGATCATCAATTATAAATCTAATTATTTGTGTCTTATTTTGCCGTTGAATAAAACAATAGATCAGTTGGACAATGTCTTTTAATATTATATTAAATTGTACTATTGATATTATTCTAATGGTATGTTTTTTTCTGCTAGCCCCATTTGGTATAGAGAAGGAGGCAGGCTATGGAGAGCTATGGTCCAAGGTCGCTCGCCAGGCAGGTAACGCTCCCTCCCAGTCAGATCCTCAGAGTCCAGGGACTCTGAATGTATTTGGAGGATCCATGGACTCACTTCAAAATCTATGGTCTTCTATGAAGGATGATAACTTTCAAAACATGCAGAAGTTTTCAGATAACATCGGTACGATGGTATATAATATTCATGGTACACTTAAGATATAGGTCAACATGTTTATGTTAGTTTGCCTAAGAATTTGTTCAAAATATCATTTGATTTATGTCTAGATTTATAGTAGTATATTTTATTTCTTTATAGATTCAGTTCGTTGGGATGAACCAGCTATACATGCAAGTGGCTGTTTGATACAGAAGATGACTGCTGAGCGCTTTCAGTTCAATCCATCGTGCAATCCTGACGGAACTTTTACACAAAAACAGTGTTTCTTAGAAAGGTTTTGCTTGTATAATTTTAGATATTAAATGAAATAGCTAAATTGAAATTGAAATTTGAAGTTTTTTGTAGAAATTTTATAACTTTTAATTCCAATGAGATATCAACGTAAAATTTCGTAGTTAGATGTAAAATTTTCTCCTCTACAAACTGACAAAATTTTAAGATAAACATTTATTTATTTCTCTAGATATGCTGTAAATACTATAACTTGAAGTATGTTTTCTGCAGGTGTTGGTGTGTTGATGATAAAGGTCGTCCACTGAACACAAACTATGCCACCCGCTTTGCTTATAAAAAAGATGCTGTCCGCTTAAACTGCGCTTCAGGAAGTGTTGACAGCAGCCAGCAGGCTACACCATCAGTTGCTGCCCAGGCTGGGCTAGCAGCTGCTTATCAGGCGGCTTCTCAGCCTGAGTCAGCTGCGGAGTATCAAACAGCAGCTGAGCCATCTGCTGAACCCGAGTCAACTGCTGAGAATCAAGACGAGAGTGTGACTTACAGTCAACTAGGCGTAGGGGCTGAAGATTCAGCTATCGAGGTAGCAGCAATGAATGAGGACATAGCTGCACAGTTTAACCTTGCTAATTTTAATTAATAAGTGATATAAATATTCTCGAATCTTTAAAGAGGTTTGAAAAAGAGTAATAAAAATAGTCGATTCTTCCTAAAATTATATTCTCTTTCTATTATTAACATAACGTATGTCTTTACATTGTGTAATGTATTTATGTACATTAGCCAAAGTGTTATTAAATACAATTAAACTAGCTACATTTTTATAAAATTGCAGGATTATTTCCAATAAATATATGTAAAATTAAACTTATTTCCTTAATTTGTCATTATTTATATTTCAGAAATTTATTATAACAATATAACATCAATAACTTACAACATACATTTGTTGTATGTTATTCACATCAAGTTTTCACATCACTAGTATCATTAGGAGCATCGTAAAATATCTCAGCAGCATCATCTACTGCATTACTCTGATTTAACACCATTCTTCTTCTTCTTCTTTCCTCTAAAGTCATGTGACTCATGGAGACTGCGCTCTGATCCAAACTCGCTGAACTTCTCGTTGTTGCCGAATGAGCAAGATCTCTCCTTAGCCTTCGACGAGTTTGAAGGTCAGTCTCATCTCCAGCAGTCGATCCATCTGTGGGAGGCAAGGAAGCTTCAACACTACTTGCTTTCTGAAGAGATCCAACAGCACCAGAGACTATGGTGATGCCTCCCCTTCCTCGTATCACATTTAGTTGATTACCAATTGTTTGTGTTTGTACTTGACTACCGCTTGGTTGTGTTAGTACTTGGTTACCGCTTGGTTGTGTCAATACCTGGTTACCACTTGGTTGAGATTGGGCTGGTTGAGTGTTCACTGATTTGTCTTCCATTCGTATTTCATCCGTCATGGTCCCTCGTTGTGGTTGCGGATCATTTAAAGTCATCTTTTTTTGTTGGCTCTTTTCAGTCTGGATGATGGTTATATCTGCCATTTCTTCCAGTGACTCCGTACTGCTGGAATCATCGCTATCATCTGACGATAAGGTCGTGTCATTGGAGTCACCGGAGCTCCGTCTTGATCGATCCTCTGTAACTGGAGTAGGACCATTACATGATTGCCTTGTTGTACCCTTACCATTCACTATACCTTCAAAGCTGGGTTTCTTTACCCTCATGCTGGATAACATGGGTCTGTCGTGATCACGAATGTGACCAAGATCAGCTGAGCCTGAAACAAATTCGATGACTTTGTTGATGGTTGGTGGAAGGTCTGTCCCAGATCCTTCACTGAGTAGTTTGAGTTTGTCTTGTACGTCTTTCTTGAGCAAGAGAAGTTCAATGTCTTGACCTGCTAGGACGAGGTTGGTTAGGCTGCAGGTCGATTGAAGATTTTCTTTCTACAACATTGATATTATGTAAAAAGTTTCATTTGAAAGTATTTACTGTTTTAAAATATCGTTGAATTTATACTAATAGTGAAAAATGAAAATGAAACTTTAGAATTAGGCCTGCCTGAAATACATACACCTCATAAAGTTGACATGAAAACAAGTTAAGCTGTATTACTATCTTTTAATTGCACTGCTATCAGTATTGAGTTATATCATTATATACAACTTAAAACACACCAAAGTCCTAAATATATTCCAAGTTACAAAAAATCTTAGCTCATAAATTTAATTGCAATTACTTAAGTCAATATATATATATAAATACTAAGAACACGTTTCTACCAGATGTCGTAGATCCTTTCTCCTCTCAAAACTATCCAGACATTCTGTCCCAAAGATGTTTCTAACTTCTTCTATCAGTTGTTTCTCTCTTGAGCGAATATCCTGCACAAACTGTATGGCCGTATCGTGTATCTTCTGCTCAACTTGTCTCATCAAATCTTCGCATTTCGTCAACGCGTCGATCTGTTCGTCAAAATGACGAATCTTGTCATCACATCTTGCTAGCAGTCCTCGTATAGTGTCCTTGTATTTGACAACAGCCTCTGAGAAACTACAGATCTCGTGGTCCTTGTGATTGACGAATGTGCAGAGAACGCAAACGCAGGCGTCGCATGGCTCACAGTAGAAGCGAACGACTTCATCCTAGATTAAAATATAGATTTACAATTTGAAATTATTTCTTATAAATGGGCCCTTGAAAAACTTGCTGCACATTAAGCATTTAGATAATGATATAGATTAGAATTAAGCATACGAAATACATCATCATAGAAGATGCATTCAACTCAATCAACTTTTTTTGCGTGATGCAATAAGAAGGTCAATTATAGTTCATATCCAGTATAATAATTATTGATTGATTTTATTCATCAAAAAAAATAAACCATCAAATTTTTCCATTGCAAAAAATAATTCTAGAAGGCTATTAATTCAGCAAAGAATCATAGACAGCTGAAAATTATAACTAAATAACAAATATATGCTTTACGTACTTTATGCTCTTTACATTCTATATCTTTTTCTATATCGATATCAAACACCGAATGTCCACTCGTTACATGTGTATCCCGATGCACAAGTACGCAACCCGTGCACAACAACTTGGCGCAGTCAACACACTTTGACGTCGCCTCTCGATGTTTTCTATTAACTGTGCGGCACACATCACATACAGGGAACCCCGAGGTCGATCTCTGCCGACCAACGACCACATTGAGACTCGACACAAGCCAGCTATCAGGCAGCTTGCGGACTCCCCCTGTCGGCAAAGTGGTTCTCTTGCGACAAAGGGGACAAATAACCTCCCTGTAATCACTGTATTTACGATAAGAAGGTTCAGCATCGATGTGACTCTCGATGCATTGCTCACAGAATGTATGTAAACATTCGAGACACTTAGGATCGGTGTATGTTTCTAGACAGATCTTACAGACTAGAAACTCATCACGAATCTGTCGGGCAAGTCTGGCACCGGCAGCTGAGGAGGTTCCAAATACTCGATCCTCCTCAGAGCCGGTGGTAGCTGCCGTAGCGCTGTTCCAGCCTGGGTTGTAATATGGACTAGGCGTACGACCGTCAGAAACAGTCTGCATAATCAAAAATTATATCTTTAACTTTATTAAGTCAATCACAATAAAAGCATTGATTGTGATTATTTTGATTAGAATAAAAATGATTAAATTATAAGAATTAGTAATATCTATATAACATCGCTTCTCCATAATCTAACAGAATTTCTCTTCAAAGAAAAATCTTCTCTCGCATGATACTCTACTTTTTATTATGATTAAAAAATCGTTTTTATTTTATAGCACAACCTGCTCAATCCATATTCGTAAGCCTTAGCTTTCAATCATGTTGTTGCTTGAAAATTAATGCATTAAAATCGTTGATAATTCAGTCTCAGTTCTGTGTAATAGTAGAAGTAGTTTCTAATGTGCCTTTATAACATTATATTACAGACTAAAATAAGGAAACTATAGTAGAATTCAAGTGATCATACCTTGGGCTTGAGCGATGCATATCGTCCTGTTCTACTGAGGAAGACGTCCTCTGTATTCGCTACAGATTCTTCCGAGTTCGCTCTCCCCCCTCTCGGCCGCCTCTCCCACCCATCGTTCGCTTCAGCCCCACAACTGCTGCCCATTGCTTCATGATGATGAGACATTTTATATATCGCAGAATCAATGTCGAGCAATTAGTAGTGTTATTAGTTAAAATAGTTGGCTTACATTTCATATAGTAGGCTTATAGTTTAGCCAGTAACTTTTAATAAGACGCAATAATTATAAATACTCAGCTAGCGGGTTGTTGCTGTTAATTTAACGTTTGTAATCAAATTCAATTTAGAGAGTCGTGTTTAGGCTATATGAAACTATTTAGCAAGTGTTCATGTCAAAATTTAAATTATTTTTAAAGTAGGCCTATTTTGAGTCAAATTTTTGACTATAATTATAATGTGCAATGTTATTCGCTGATTTATGAACGATTGCTTTTTATTCAATACAATACTCATGATACAAAAAAATATATTTAGAAGTTATTGCGTATGAAACTGATTCGGAAATAAGCTTAGTCCAAAATATAGAGCAGTGTACTAGATTTCGCATAAATGTTTTCATTGTTAGCAGCATTAGATAAACAGATGCTGACTTACATAATATTCAGCACATTTTACACTTTCATATATTTAGTTCTTGTTTACGTGTACTCTCGTTTTAAAACTCTATAACTATTTTATAAGCTCGCATTCTGTTTGTAAAATGTATCGAAAATAACTATATAATAACACGCAAATTTATTAAATGTAGTTTACATTAGTCAATCATACTAGAACGATGCGATTTCACACGCGCCATAGTTTCGCGATATCATTTAATTATTACCCTACAGTAAACAAGAACTGAAAACAGTTCTAGAAATAGCTGTCGTGCTTGTTTCCAATCTACGAATATACGCTTCATGCATGCATGGCAAAAGTTTATCACGACTGTTTTGCATCTATTTACTCTCAACATGTGTTCAAATTCCAAGCCTGTAAGTAGAACTTGGCAACAACTGCATGAACTGAGAAGCTGGCCTTGAACAGCTTGCGTAAGCTGGAGAGCAATACATTTAATATCTATAATAACGAGCAGGAGCGAGGAAAAGCCCAGTTTCCGAATAGATACTTCTCAAGTTCTCATTCTCTTTTTACTCTATATGACTGAAAAAACACTGTCAAAATACAATTTAATTATCAATGTTTAGTGTTATCAAAAGGCTGAATCAGTCCACATTTTCTTAACATAGTGTCATTTTGCAATTTTCTGGAATGAATTAAGTTAATTTGATACTATAGATTTGCGCAGCATAATACACGGAACTACTAAAACAATTCCTGCCCTTTTTGCTACTCCACTTCTATAAATTCTCCCGAGCCACTGATCCGCAGCCAATTTAACGAATATCGTAAGAAGTTTACATATACAGCGATGCTAGATCTCTGAACGCATTTCAGTAATTACATTTGTATTTAGTTGCTTGTGCTCAGTTATCTACAGTAGACCTTTACATACACACATAATAGTATTTATATAGCCTATGTGTGTGTGATGGTGTTTCTGTAACTCTTTAAATAAGTATGTAAGTAGGTATACGTATGCAGATAAGTGTGTGCAATTTCACAAAACCAATTTTCTAGTAATGTATATACTTTTTACTTGTAATAAAATACCTAATATTAAAAACATACAATCTGAAGATGTTATAAAAAAACTTTATATCAGCTAAGATAATGCAGAGACGGTGATGATTACGTCCATGTGAAAGTTCAGAACTCTCAATACAGTTTGTTGAAAGACTTGGATGCAATTTAAAACATTCTCTCTCACTCACGAGCCATCGTGCATTCGTTCGCCCAGGAGCAATTTGCCCAAAGCTCGCCTTTCTTAAACTATTCTCTCAATAACATAAATACATTTATCATATACATTGGTATATAAGACAATGCTTGTAATGTATTGTTTTAATGAAAAACCTAGGCTATCAAACATATATTTTGCAATGCAATATTAGCCTACGAATGAGACCATTATTAATCCACCTTTACTAATACAGTGCGCATAGGGATTAAAAGCAATGAAACTTTTCTGTTGTAGTACAGTACATTTGTTACAGCCATTATACATTATTTATCTGGCTGCATAATCGAACATAATTCACAGGAAAAGTAAATTCTGTTGAATATACTTAGTTATAGCAGGCGAAGTCTTACTAGCACAAATGTAAACACAAACTTCTGAATGTTCAGTCTTTGTTTTGCAGCGATTATAAATTTTTGTCTTCATTTTGCTGCGATTATTGTTACAGATTTTAGCCTCGGGGCATTCAATACTTTGTATGCTAGAATATAATAACATGATTCTAATAATCTTGCTGTAAAGAAAATAGAGATTTTGTATAGGATTATAATTATATAACTAAAATTCTAAACTCAATTCTTTAAAATTAACAAAATTATATGTTGTAGGTAGAATGTATTATACAGTACTTATTAACTATTATCACTGATGACAAAAGATCATTAAATATCAAACCAGAGCTACGATTAAAGTCCTTAAAATCATCGTTGTACACAATGAAAATGCATTGGTAGTATTTCAGCTGAACATTTTTACTAATTTTTCTTTGAAGGCTTTTACAGCTGATCTATTTCAGTGAATCATCGACAGATGTAAATTGGCTTCACGTGTATTCAGACGTGCAAGTTTTCCTCGCGTATACGAACTGTTTTATTGAATTGGTTTACCTCAATATATGCGAATTGAACGCAATGCAGTGCAAACTTGATGCTTTTCTTCTTCTAGATACATTATAATGATAGTGAAGTTTATTTGACCACACCTATAATCACTGACTTTAGTTTGAGGTTGAGCCATCAAAAATATTAATAGTTGTGCTTATTTGATACTTTATTGACATTAAAAACATGTGTCTTAATTTCATTCAATCAATCAATAATCAATAACTTTTTCAGAGATATCATGAATTATATTTAATAACATTTATGTAAAGAACATCGTACCAGAATACGATGTTATTTACATGGTCGTTTGAAAAGTAGTCACTATTGCGAGTTTTCACTTCATCAAAGAATTACAACCAATCGTGAAAGAATGATTAGGTTTCTGTTTGCAAATATATCGTTAGTTTAAGATAACCTTAGGTCTGAAAAGATAGACTCTAAAGTAACCATGTAAAGCACAAATCTAAGTGCAAGGAAATTTTGGCGTAAAGCAATTTATATAAACTTATTAATGACGAGATTTTTAATATATGAAGCTTTATTTAGCCACTAGGGCAGATCAGCATATCTAGAAATAAAGTATTTTAATAATCATTTTAATAATTATTCATTAATTTATAGTCATTCAAGTTTTAGTTTTCAGTTAAATTATGAAAAATCATGAATTTTTTAATAAATAAATGAACGAATATCATCATTATGAAGAACGCGTGAATTTCTTAATAAAAAGGATTTAATTTCTTAATGAAATTAAAATCATTCAATTCGCAAATATTTCTAATCTTTCAATCAAATCTTTTCTTAGTTTCCTCTGAACTAATTTCCACAGCGACAGAAGTTATCTCAGTCGTTCAATCATTATCCATGCCATATGATTCAGTTTCAGAGCACAATACTGAACTATCTTTACAGTAAACTCTCTAGTTTCTGCTTCATCTTACTACTGGATTTACAGTTCCCCGGTCATCGCTATCTCGAAGCTTTACCGCTAAATCCCTCCACGTCGCTGTTGTATATCACTTCGTTGCTGTGAGATTTCTATCTTCGAGACGCGTATTAGCTTCCGGTCGCCCCGACACCGCGGCGACGCGACGAACCGTACCGGCGACGGGCTTTATCCCTGCTCGGTCGCCGTCATGGCGCTCTACGGCAAGATTACGGAACGCGGCGGATTTGAACCGCCGAGTCCTTACAAGCGTCGTCCCCGATGTCCGAGCGAAGCCCGAGTAAGAGATCTTAATGCACACACATCTGGACCTTGGACGCCTATCGCTCGATCGACACGGACGCGACGCAGCAGGATTAACGTGGTCGCTTCTTAAACGATAACCCACGCATTCATCATTTTGCTAATAGGTCCCCGGGGCTAGCGACGTGCCTGCCGGTCGCTTAGTGCGGGAGAAGCGAGAGATGGGGCGGAGAGAGGTTGACCGCACCGGCTAGTGCGGTCATCGGCTACCGGTGAGATATCGACTGTGCGTGTGCGCTTCAATGCAGTCTATGTAGTGGGGCTTCTTATTTCTTCTCGATAACTTCTTCGATCGATAACCGATCTGATAAACCACTCGGGTCCCAAGTGTCAGCTGAGGGTGTATATCCTTTAGTTCCATTGAGTCTCGTTGTGTTGATCTTTTAAGTGAACTGTAATTGTAAATATCAATGTGGAATATTGTTTAGAATAAAGGAAAGGCAAAGGAAATTTATAAATATTATTGCTATTGCAATTTGGTTATTAAGTTTAATGCAATAACTGTTTTAGTTACCAGCTGACTAGTATCTTATATTTAAAATAATGTTAAACTT